>OZ010743.1:124849123-125103605 GCA_963932245.1 Tachinus rufipes
TTCAATGTTTGACTTCTCTGCGAACGTCAACAGTTACTTAATCACAAAAGACGGTCGTCATTCAACTTTTTGATAACGAACACTTGGGTGGGTGGATGGGCCACTCCGATCCAAACTACTGACTCATTATTATAGTATGGAGTGTCCCACCCACCCACCCAAGTGTTCCTGATCAAGAAGTTTATCGTTTGACACAAGAGACGGTTGTGATCCAACCTTTTGATAACTAACACTCAAGGTATTAAATAAGGAAATATTTTAGACTAATTAATAAATTACAAATATATTTTAGATCAAATATTTAATTCGTTTACGTAAATTCAATGAATGTTTACTTTGATAACATTCTATTTATACATTTATGGGATTTACCTATAAAATAAGACGGATATTTTTTTGCTTTGTATGTGAGCGCTGTTATCTCAAGAAACGAATGATTTTTATCGCCGACCTTTTTTACGCAGATAATAATTTATTTCTGCATCGTATCTTCGAGATTAATTCCGTACAATTTTATTTTCATTCTACGCATTATAATATGCATAAAACATTTCAAAACAATTTGTAATTTTATATTTTCTCCCAAGAATAATTTTAATTGTAATAAATATTATATTTGTAGTTTGAGTGGAATAATTATTTTATTTAAATTGCAATTTGATTAAAATCAAAAACAAATTTAGCACAAGCTAATGCATTACCACTAAAACATATACCTTATGATCCGGCCAAATTGAGTCATCCAATGGCTCCATATAATCCGTACATAATTGTTAAACAGAATCCATTCCAACTTCCCCACTGCTTGTATTACAACGTTTTGCATTGGTTTTCTCTATTTTTATAGTTTTCCCCATCACATTTAACAAATTTTCATCAATATTCATACAATTTTATTTAGCCGATGCGTCACACGGGAGACCTGTCAATGCACTGCTGAGGTTGCAGTGCTGCCAATGTTACAATAAAAATAATTATATTTATGTTTTCTTAAAAGCAGCTTTTGATTACTAGAATACTTTGTAAATATGTTAGTATATAAAATATTAATTGATAATTGGCTGAACTGTCATAATTTGTCCACAAACTGTCATAGTTTTGTTTATAAACTATTATGATTTGATCATAGTTTGTCCACAATTCGTATCTAAATGTCATGATTTGTTCACAAACTGACAGAATTTGCTCCATTGCTCCCAAATAGCCATTGAATAGAATTGTTTACAAATTGTCAACAAACTGTCATGTTTATTCTTTATTAACTGTCAAACATAACCCAAAACTGGCATTGACTAGAATTGTGAATAGAAAGTATCTATAAACTGTTGTCTACAAATAGTCATCTTTTTTTTTTTCAAATTTTTATGATTTGTTTTATTAACTGTCAAAACATATGCCTTTAAATTGCCATTGTGTCATAATAAACTAGATTAATTTGTCATGATTTCATTATTAACATTTGCCCCCAAATCTTCATTGACAAACTGTCATGGTGCGCTTATTAACTGTCAAACACATAACCTCAAATTGCTATCAACAATAATTGTTCAAAAATGGTCATAATTTGTCTACAAACAGACAAATGGTTTGAACTGGAGATCCCGCCCACCCGCCCAACTGTTAGTTATCAAGAAATTGAAAACTCTTTTTCTCTGCAAGCGTTAAAAGTTTCTATGTCAAAGGAGGTGATGGTGGCATTAAAACTTTTAATGACACTTGGGCGGGTGGGTGGGTCACTCCAGAACATGAGTACTGACAAATTGTTTGAACTGGGGTTCCCGCCCACCCGCCCGAGTGTTAGTTATCAAGAAATTAAAAATGTATCTTCTCTGCAAACGTTAAAAGTTTTTAAGTCAAAAAAGGTGATAGGGGCATTCAATCTCTTAATGACGGACACTTGGGTGGGTAGAGGGGTTACTCCAGAACATAAATACGGGCAAAAAACTTGAACTGGTTTTTGTAACGAAAATTGAAAACTTTTCTTCTCCGCAAGCGTTAAAAGTTTCTATGTCAAAGGACGGGCACTTGGGTGGGTGGGTAGGTCACTCCAAAACACAATCACGGGAATAAAAGTTGAACTGAAATGAACAAAAATTACAAAATCTGCCTTGAAACATTGTTAGAAAGCATTAAAATCCAGTCTTAAAAAAAAGTAAACAAATCTTTATGAAACTTTTAAAATAACAAAATCCAGCTATGAAACATGAAAATAGTGTTAGAAAGCAGCCATAAAATGTAAAACTTTGTTCATAAAATGTCAAAAATAGCAAAATCCGGCCATGAAATATAAAAATATTGTTGGAAAAACTCAAAATCTAATCATAAACAGTTAAAAAGTGTAAAATAAAACGTCAAAAATTGTAAAATTTGGCCATACAATTTAAGTATTTTCAAAAAGCACCAAAATTAGGACATAAATTGTTAAAAAATGTTCTACAATATATCAAAATATTGTTAAAAAGTTTAACCATAAAACTGTTAAAATGTAAAATTTTATCAAAATAATCTTGGAAAGCTTAAAAATCCTTAAAATATTGTTAAATTTTGCAAAAATCCGGACATAAACTGTAAAAAAGTGAACATTTTGAATCATAAAAAGTAAAACTAACTAACAGCGGTTATAAAATACTAAAACATTTTTAGATAGTATCAGTATCCGGCCAACTGTTTAAAAGTGTAATATTTTATTCATAAAATGTTAAACAATAAAAATTTGTTCTCAAAACATTAAAATATTGTAAAAAGCACAAAAGTTTGAACATAAACTATTAAAATATTGTTAAAAAGCACTAAATTCCTATTAAGAAGGGTAAAATTATGTTTATAATATGGTAAAAATAGCAAATTTTGCATTTAAATTATCAAAATATTGTTAAAAATAGCAAAATCCGGCTACAATCTGTCAATAGATGCAAAATTTTGTATATAGAACATCAAATAGTGCAAAATCCGGCCATAAAGTATAAAAATATTGCAAAAAAGTTTTAAAATTTGGTTATAAACTGTTAAAAATGCAAAATTCCATTAATAAAAAGTTCAAAATGGCAAATTTGGTAAAAAAGTACTAAAATCCGGTCAAAAAACTATTAAGAAATGTAAAATTATGTTTATAAAATGTCAAAAATAACTAATTTTGCTTATAAAATTACAAAATATTGTTAAAAACAGCAAAATCCGACTATAATCTGTCAACATATGCAATATTTTATTTATAGAACGTCAAAATTAGCAAAATCCGGCCATAAAGTACAAAAATAATGCAAGAATGGTTTAAAATTTGTTTACAAACTGTTAAAAGTGCAAAGTTTTGTTTATAGAAAGTCCAAAATAGAAAATTTGGTAAAAAACACTAAAATCCAGTCATAAACTGTTAAGAAATGGAAAATTATGTTAAAAATAGCAAATTTTGCTTATAAACTAACAAAACATTGTTAAACGTAGCAAAATTCGGCTCTAAACTGCATCAATATTTAACAATAAATCGTAAAAATTGATGAAAACGAACAAAAATTTGGCTGTGAAGATAAAAAATATCAAAATAAACAAAAAAATTGCACAAATCCGGCAAAAAAAAGTTCAAAAAGTATAAATTTTGGACAAAATGCATAAATTCGGCAAAAAAAATTATAAAAGAGAAAAAAAATCCGGCAGTAAAAATCATAAATGGCAAAATTAGGCTACAAAATGAACAAAGAATACAAAAATCCTGCAAAGAAGTCAAAAAGTACCAAAATTCAGCACTAAAATGCAAAAATTGATTTAAAAAAAAAATTTAAAAAAAACGGCTGTGAAAATCAAAAATGATTAAAAAGTACAAACAATTTGTCAAAAAATACCAAAAAATAGCAATAAATTGTAAACATTGTTCAAAAATAACAAAAATAAAAAATGGACAAATCGGGCTGCAAAAAATACAAAAAATTGGTCAAAAAGTACATAAATTCAGCAATGAAATGTAAAAATTGATCGATAATAACAAAAACTGTGTGTGGTAATCAAAAATTAACAATAAATACAAAAAAATCCGGCCATAAAATGTAAATATTGGTCAAAAAGTTCAAAAAACGGTTAAAAAGTACAAAAGTTTGGTCAGAAAGTACAGAATTTGGCTCGTAAGTACCAAAATTTAGCAATAAAATTTAAAAATTTATCAAAAATAATAATATCCGGTCGTTAAAATTGCCAAATCAGGCTCACAATAAACATAAAATGTAAAAATTGCTCAAAAAGTACAAAAATTAATCAAAAAAAAACTAAAATTCAGCAATGAAATTTAAAAAAATTATCAGAACGAACAATTCACAGTGCAAATCAAAAACAGGATACAAGATTAACAAAAATCCGGCTATAAAATGTACTAATTAGTCAAAAAGTACAAAAATTTGTTCAGAAATTAGCAAAATGTATCAATAAAATGCAAAATTTGATTAAAAAGGTTAAAAATCAGTCAGTGAAATGCAAAATAGCCATAATATATCAAAACTAGACGAAAACTCGGTCAAAAAGTAGCAAAATTTACCAATAAAATGTTGGTTGATAAAAAAAATAAAAATCCGTTTGTGAAAATCATCAATAGCTAGCTTAGCTACAAAATTGGTCAAAAAAGTACCAAAGTTCAGCAGAAAATGTATAAATTGATCAAAAAGAACAAAAACTTGGCCTCAAAAATTAAAAATAGTCAAAACCAAGCTTCAAAATGAATAAAATATGCAAAAATTTGGCCATATTATGTAAAAAACAACAAATTTGGTCAAAAAGTGTCAAAATTTGGCAATAAAATGTAAACATTATTTAAAAACAACAATTGAATCAAACTACAAAATAAACAGAAATGCACAAATTTGGTCTCAAAATGTGAAAAATAATTTAAAAAATATGTAAAAACGTATCAAAATAGCCAAATCAAGCAACAAAATGAACAAAAAATACAAAAATCCGGCAAAGAAGTCAAAAAGTACCAAAATTCAGCAATAAAATGTAAAAATTGATTAAAATGTTTAAACATTTAGTCAAAAAATACCAAAATTTTGCAATAAAATGTAAAATGTTTAAAAACAACAAAAAAGACGAATCGGGCTACAAAAAAATACAAAAATCCGGCTATAAAATGTATAAATTGGTCAAAGAGTAAAAAAAAATTACCAAAAAGTAAAAACAAAGGTCAAAAAGTACAACAAAAAGTAGCAATGAAATGTAAAAATTTATCGATAATAACAAAAACTGACTGTGATAATAAAAAATTAACAATATATACAAAAAAATAGGCCATAAAATCTAAAAATTGGTCAGAAAGTCCAAAAATTGGTCAAAAAGTACAAACGTTTTGTCAGAAAGTACAAAAGTTTGGTCGGAAAGTACAAAATTTGGCCCAAAAATACCAAAATCTAGCAATAAAATTAAAAAATTATCAAAAAAACAACATTTGGTCGTTAAAATTGCCAAACAAAGCCACACAATAAACATAAAATAAAAAAAAATGGTTATAAATGTAAAAATTGGTCAAAAAGTACTAAAATCCACCAATAAAATTTAAAAAAATGATAAAAAAGAAAAACAATTTAGCAGTGAACATTAAAAACAGGCTACTAAATTTAAAAATAAGTCTAAAAGTACAAAGTTTTGGTCAGAAAGTAACTAAATTTATCAATCAAATGCAAAAATTTGATTAAAAAGAGTAAAAATCAGTCAGTAAATTGCAAAAATAGCCAAATATAGCCTTATATGTCAAAACTAGTCAAACATTTAGTCAAAAAGTAACAAAATTTACCAATAAAATCTAAAAATTGACCAAAAAGAATAAAATTCCGATTGTGTAAATCAAAAATAGCCAACTTAGCTACAAAATAATTAAAAATTAATTGTAAAATGTAAAAATTGGTCCAAAAAGTACCAAAATTCAACAAAAAAATTATAAATTGATCAAAAAGAACAAAAACTTTGCTTCAAACATTAAAAATAGTCTAAATCAAGCTACAAAATTAATAAAAATGCAAAAATTTGGCCATATTATGTAAGAATTGATTAAAAAGCACAAACATTTGGTCAGAAAGTATCAAAATTTGGCAATAAAATGTAAACATTGTTCAAAAACAACAAAAATGGACAAATCGGGCTACAAAAAATACAAAAATCTGGTTATAAAATGTAAAAATTGGTCAAAAAGCAAATAAAATTGGTCAGAAAGTACTGAATTTGGCCCAAAAGTACCAAAATCTAGCAATAAATTTAAAAATTATCAAAAAAAAAAACAACAATTGGTCATTAAAATTGCCAAACCAAGCCACACAACAAATATAAAATACAAAAGAATTGGTTATAAAATGTCAAAATTGGTCAAAAAGTACAAACATCAATGAAAAAGTACTAAAATCTAGCAATAAAATTTAAAAAAATTATCAAAAAGAAAAACATTTTAGCAGTGATAATCAAAAATAGGCTACAAAGTTTACAAAAATGCATAAATCCGGCTATAAAATGTAATAATTAGTCAAAAAGTACAAAAATTTGGTCAGAAAGTAGCAAAATTTATCAATAAAATGCATATATTGATTAAAAAGAGTAAAAATTAGTCAGTAAACTGCAAAAACCAAATATAGGCATAATATGTCAAAACTAGTCAAAAATTAGTTAAAAAATAGCAAAATTTACAAATAAAATGTAAAAATTGATAAAAAATAATAAAAATCCGATTGTGAAAATCAAAAATAGCTAACTTAGCTACAAAATAATTAAAAAATCGAATGTAAAATGTAAAAATTGGTCCAAAAAAGTATGAAAACTCAGCAGAAAATGTATAAATTGATCAAAAATAACAAAAACTTGGTCACAAAAATTAAAAATAGTCAAAACCAAGCTACAAAATGAATAAAAAATGCAAAAATTTTGCTATATTATGCCAAAAATTTATTGAAAAGCACAAACATTTGGTAAAAAAGTATTAAAATTTAACAATAAAATGTAAACATTGTTCAAAATACAACAAAAATAGTCGAATTAAACTACAAAATAAACAGAAATACACAAATTTGGTCTCGAAATGTGAAAAATCAGTAAAAGAAATATATAAAAACGGATCAAAATACCCAAATCAGGCTACAAAATGAACAAAAATACAAAAATCCGTCAAAGAAATTAAAAAGTACCAAAATTCAGCAATAAAATGTAAACATTGTTCAAAAACAACAAAAATGGAGAACAAGGGCTACAAAAATGCGACTATAAAACTAAAAATTGTTCAAAAAATATAAAAAATGGTCAAAAAGTACATAAATTCAGCAATGAAATGTAAAAATTGATCTTTAATAACAAAAACTGATTGTGATAATCAAAAATTAACAATTAATACAAAAATCTGGCCATAAAATGTAAAAATTGGTAAAAAAGTTCAAAAATTCGGTCAGAAAGTACAAAATTTGGCTTAAAAGTACCAAAATCTAGCAATAAAATTTAAAAATTATCAAAAAACAACATTGAGGTCGTTAAAATTGCCAAACCAAGCCACGCGATAATATTATAAGATTCAAAAAAACGTAAAAATTGGTCAAAAAGTACAAATATCAATGATAAGTACTAAAATTCAGCAATGAAATTTAAAAAAATAATCAAATAAAACAAGAATTCAGCAGTGAAAATCAAAAACAGGATACAACATTAACAAAAATGGATAAATCCAGCTATAAATTGTAATAATTAGTCAAAAAGTACAAAAATTTGGTCAGTAAACTGCAAAAACAGCCAAATATAGCCATAATATGTTAAAATGCAGTAAAAAAATAGCGAAATTTACAAATAAAATTTAAAAATTGATCAAAACGGGTAAAAATCCTATTGTAAAAATTAAAAATAGCTAATTCTGGCTACAAAAACGCACAAATCCGCTGATAAGATGTAAAAATTGGTCAAAAGTTACCAACATTCTGCAACAAAATGTATAAATTGATCAAATAAAACAAACCAAGCTACAAAATAAACTAAAATTGTACAAATCCGGCCATGAAATGCAAAAATTTACCAAAATTTAGCAATAAAATTGATTAAAAACAACAAAAATACTACATAAATCATAAATAGAATACAAAAATACAAAAACTTGCTTATAAAATGTAGAAACTGATTAAAAAGTACTAATATTGTCAAAATTATAGTACTTACTTTATGTTTACAACAAAATAAAAACAACTTTTTATAAACTTGATTGTTTTTCTTAAATTTTTCACAAGATTTATCATACAAATACATAATATTATTAGTAAACAATAAATACAATTTAATCTAAAAGGAAAAGTAAAAATTTCCATTAATTGTTTCATCACGCGACTACAATAAAATATAAATAATAATAAAAACACTTTCCCGATTGATTTTCTCTATATATGCCGGTACATGCAAATTACATTGTTGTTATCTTAGACTGGAAAAGGGAAAGTGAAAAGCGACGATGAGTTTCATTTGTGCTTCGCGATTACTTTTTTTATTGTATACACTGCACTAATTCAAGTAATTGAGTCGAGTAATTTCTCTACAAATTTTGTAATACAAGATTTTGTAACTTTTCATCGAACGGAAGGATATGTATTTGGTTAGGCGCAATTCCTTTCAGCACTTTCAATCACCTCGTTTCTATCCAATAGCATTAAATTACAAGCATGCTTAAGTAATTTCAAGCTAATTGTTTAAAACCGCACGGTATTTATTGGATAAATTCGCATCCTCACTTGCATCATAATAAACTTAAAGGTTAAAGTTTATAATGTAATTTGCTTGTGGTGTTCTATTGATTTGTTTTTATTGCTCAATAACATTGACTTGATTAAATTTCAATGCATAATTAACTTATTACTTACATGCTAATTTTATTCTTGGAATTTCTAAAGACTAATTTAAATTTATAATCATGTTAATCCCATTATTATAAGTAATTGTTGCTTTATCCATATTTTAATAGAACATGTCTTCTTGCTATTGATATTGAATGGATTTGTTTTGCTTCTTATCTAATATGTCACTTCCGCGATTGATAGCAAATGAAATAGTTTATGATCAACAAATAAGTCATTAATGGCGGCCATCTTGAATATAATATGTCCCTTCGCAATTAATGGTAAGGGAATATGATTTCTGATTATTGAATCGTCAGTTTTGCACAATTTTTGTCTAATTTTGCGATTAATACTAAATGAAATCGGTTTTTGTCAACGAATTAGTCATTATTGGCGGCCATTTTGAATATAATATGTCGCTTCGCGATTAAAATTAAGGGGATTTTACTATTAATTCGTCATTACTTTGCACAATTTGTGTCTAATTTGTCGCTTGATGTAAATGAAATTGTTTTCTGTCACTAATTGTGGCCATTTTAAATTCCGCAATTGTTTAACAAATTGTATTTTCTGCTGAATTTTTTTATTAATACTTAGGTTCTAATTCAACTATTACCTTGATCTCTTTAACGATTAACAATTCAATTCTCTTCCTACTCATAATTCCATGTTCCATGCAAATATTACATATTTTTCCGATTTATATTTAAATTTTTGCTATCATTATTGTAGCTGGTCGTTTCACGCTTGCTTTAACCGAGACAGTTTTGCTTCAACGAACTTTCAACTGCAGCAGTAATTTTGTTAAAAGATTTTCTTACAGTCGCGATATGCATATAGGTCGACATGCATGACTCAATAATCAACAATCTGTTGTATTGTACTGTATTATGTGTGCGTATTACATGTAAAAATGTATGCTGTGTGTTGTACTGCTGCTGCTGCTTGCTTACTCAGAGAATGTTTATTGTTTAGTGTCTCAGGTTGATGCACGCCCGTCGTCGTACGTTTCCCTCGGCCGTGCATTGTGATCAGCTGCAATTTCATTTGAATGATGGGAAAAGGAAATCTTTAATATCATTGCATGCCAATTAGTCTTTTATATAATTGAGTAAATATTAATTATTATTGCTTAAATAAGGTTTTAACGTTTTTTTTTTTATTTTCAGGATGTCTACTTTATTAAAATGGGCACAGAACACGACACAGGGTAAATTAACTAATAAAAATAATAGCACGAATGGGGAGAAGAAATGGATACATCCACCAGAAGCGTTACAGAAAGGGCACATAGCATATTTGGTCAAATTTCTAGGAAACACAGTAGTCGACCAACCAAAAGGTACTATACAATTTTTTTTTTATAAATCACGTTTAATTAAAATTGAGCCTATCAAATTTGATACAACTTTGACAGTTTATCACTATCATATTGGAGCACATTGTGGCCAATTTTCATTAAAATCCAATATTTGGTTCAAAAGTTACGACATGATTTAATAGCATTTGAGTATTAAATTGATTTAAGTCAAGTTGGCCAGATTGAATTTAATTAAAATTTACCGTATCAAACTTGATACATTTTTGGCAGTTTGTCACTATGATATTGGAGCACATTGTTGTCAATTTTTATTAAAATCCAATATTTGGTTTAAAAGTTAAGACATAATTTAGTAGCATCTTAGTATCAAATTGATTTAAGTCAAGTGGGCTAGATTGGATTTAATTAAAATTTACCTATCAAATTTTATACAGTTTTGACAGTTGGTCACTATGATATTGGAACACATTGTTGCCAATTTTTATTAAAGTCTAATATTTGGTTTAAAAGTTACGACATGATTTAATAGTATCTGAGTATCAAATTGATTTAAGTCAACTTGGCTAGATTGGATTTAAATAAAATTTACCGTATCAAATTTGATATAATTTTGGTAGTTTGTTACTATGATATTGGAGCACATTGTTGCCAATTTCTATAAAAATCTAATATTTGGTTCAAAAGTTACGACATGATTTAGTAGCATCTTAGTATCAAATTGATTTAAGTCAAGTTGGCTAAATTGGATTTAAATAAAATTTACCGTATCAAATTTGATACAATTTAGGCAGTTTGTTACTATGATATTGGAACACATTGTTGCCATTTTTTATTAACATCCAATATTTGGTTCAAAAGTTATGACATGATTTAATAGCGTTTAAGTATCAAATTGATTTAAGTCAAGTTGGCTAGATTGAATTTAATTAAAATTTACTATATCAAATTTGATACAATTTTGACAGTTGGTCGCTATGGTATTAGAGCACATTGTTGCTAATTTTAATCAAAATCCAATATTTGGTTCAAAAGTTACGGCATTATTTTAATAGCATTTGAGTTTCAAATTGATTTAAGTCAAATTGGCTAAAATGATTTTAATTAAAATTTACCGTATCAAATTTGATAAAATTTTTACAGTTTGTTACTATGATATAGAAGCTTATTGTTGTCAATTTTTAATAAAATCCAATATTTGGTTTAAAAGTTACGACATCATTTAATAGCATCTGAGTATCAAATTTATTTAAGTCAAGTTAGTTAGAATGAATTTAATTAAAATTTACCGTATCAAATTTGATTTGATTTTGACAGTTGGTTACTATGGAATTGGAGAACATTGTTACCAATTTCTATTAAAATCCAATATTTGGTTCAAAAGTTACGACATAATTTAGTAGCATCGTAGTATCAAATTGATTTAAGTCAAGTTGGTTAAATTGAATTTAATAAAAATTTACCGTATCAAATTTGATACAATTTTGACAGTTGGTCACTATGATATTGGAACACATTTTTGCCGATTTTGATTAAAATTCAATATTTAGTTTAAAAGTTATGACATTATTTTAATAGGATCTGAGTATGAAATCGATCTAAGTCAAGTTGGCTAGATTGAATTTAATTAAAATTTACCGTATCAAATTTGATACAATTTTGACAGTTTATCACTATGATATTGAAGCACATTGTTACCAATTTTGATCTAAATCCAATATTTAGTTCAAAACTTACGACATTATTTTAATAGGATTTGAGTATCAAATCGATTTAAGTCAAGTTAGCTAGATTTAATTTAATTAAAATTTAATGTATCAAATTTGATACAATTTTGACAGTTGGTCACCATGATATTGGAACACATTGTTGCCAATTTTTTATTAAAATCCAATATTTGGTTTAAAAGTTACGACATAATTTAATAGTATCCGAGTATCAAATTGATTTAAGTCAACTTGGCTAGATTGGATTTAAATAAAATTTAGCGTATCAAATTTGATACAATTTTGGCAGTTTGTCACTATGGTATTAGAGCACATTGTTGCCAATTTTGATCAAAATTCAATATTCAGTACAAAAGTTACGACATAATTTAGTAGCACCAGAGTTTTAAATTTATTTAAGTCTAGTTGGCTAGATTGAATTTAATTAAAATTTAATGTATCAAATTTGATACAATTTTGACAGTTGGTCACTATGATATTGAAACACATTGTTGCCAATTTTTATTAAAATCCAATATTTGGTTTAAAAGTTACGACATGATTTAATAACATCCGAGTATCAAATCAATTTATGTCAAGTAGGCTAGATTGAGTTTAATTAAAAATTTACCGTATCAAATTTGATACAATTTTGACAGTTTATCACTATGATTTTGAAGCACATTGTTGCCAATTTTGATCAAAATTCAATATTTGGTTCAAAAGTTACGACATGATTTAATATCATCGAAATATCAAATCAATTTAAGTCAAGTTGGCTAGATTTAGTTTAATTGAAATTTATCGTATGATATTTGATACATTTTTGAGAGTTTGTCACTATGCTATTGGATCACATTGTTGCCAATTTATATAAAAAACCAATATTTGGTTCAAAAGTTACGACATGATTTTAGTATCAAATTGATTTAAGGCAAGTTGGCTAGATTGGATTTAATTAAAATTTACTGTATCAAATTTGATACATTTTTTACAGTTTTTTACTATGATACTGAAGCGCCAATTTTTATAGAAATCTAATATTTGGTTCAAAAGTTAGAACATAATTTAGTAGCATCTTAGTATCAAATTGATTTAAGTCAAGTTGGCTAGATTGAATTTAATTAAAATTTAGCGTACCAAATTTGATACAATTTTGACAGTTTGTTACTATGATATAGGAGCACATTGTTACCAATTTCTATAAAAATCCAATATTTGGTAAAAAAGTTACGGCATGATTTAATAGCATCTGAGTACCAAATTGATTTAAAACAAGTTGGCTAAATTGAATTTGATTAAAATTTAGCTTAAGAAACTTGATACAATTTTGACAGTTTATTACTATGATCAAGGAACACATTGTTACCAATTTTCATTAAAATCCAATATTTGATTCAAAAGTTACGACATGATTTAATAACATCCGAGTTTCAAATCAGTTTAAGTCAAGTTGGCTAGATTGAGTTTAATTAAAATTTACCGTATCAAATTTGTTACAATTTTGACAGTTGGTTACCATGATATTGGAGCACATTGTTGTTAATTTTTATTAAAATTCAATAATTGGTTCAGAAGTTATCACATTTTTTCTAAAAAAATATTAAAAATTGCTAATAAAATGCAAAAATTATTTAATAATGAAGGATTCTCAACGCAACATTAACATGAAACTACAAACCTATTGTCAGACAAGTCTCAAAGCCACAATATGCGGTACTTCCACATTGCATAATACACAACAGCAGCAGCAGCAACAGATAACATCTTTCCGAATCCGATTCCCACAACAATTAAACTTTTTAATTACATTTCTTGTTCCATGCTTTCATTACAGTTGGCTATAATACATCGTTTTGTTAGAATTGCATTGTTGTTTAATTATTGTTAGCCAATTAAATTAAATGAATTGAATTAAAATTATATTCAAACAAATTTCAGGTATTGAAGTTGTTAAAGAAGGTATAAGAAAATTGCAGTTCTCACAGCAACTAAAGAAAAGCGAAACGGGAGCGAAAACAAGAAAAGTTGAATTAACAATAAGTGCAGATGGAGTTGCTATACAAGAACCAAAATCACACAATATATTACACCAATTTCCTCTACATCGGATATCATATTGCGCGGACGATAAGGGTGAAAAGAAATTCTTCTCATTCATTGCCAAACAACCAAATCAAGGTAAGCTTAATCATTTCAATCAAATTATCAACAATTAATTGCTAATTAAACAGTAGATAATGAACAAGAAGATAAGCACGAATGTTTCGTCTTTATATCCGATAAGTTGGCTGAAGAAATTACGTTAACTATAGGACAGGCGTTTGAATTAGCTTATAAAAGATTTTTGGAATCGTCGGGGAAAGATTTGGAATCGCAAAGGAGAGCGATGGTGACGCAGCAGAAAATTAAGCATTTGGAATATGAAAATAATATATATAAACAACGCCTCATGGATTTGGCCAAGTTTAGTAATATACGACAAGATTTAGAACAGTATTTAAGGAGGAATGATATTAAGAGTATAGTTGAGGTGCCTACTAGTGGATCGTTTAGTTCTAATTCTTCTTCTGTTACGAATAATACAGAAACCAATGGAAGTAGTAGTACAAATACGAAATTGTTAGATTTTGGTGATACTAATGGATATGGTAAGCATTTTATAATTGTTATTGAGTTTGAATTTCGCGCTATTTAGTTTATTTAAATGGCGGTCCGTGCAATTTTTTTTTCAAGCTTTTAATTTAATAATGATTTACATTTGTAGCGCCTCCAGTACCACCAAGAACGTTCGATAATCCACCAGCGGTTGGTACAAAATTAGAGAATCTTCTTTTGAATGATTTGGATCAAGATGATTTCGATCCGAGATCGTTTGAGAATGAAACATCACAACATATACTGAGTAGTACAAATGGAAGCTCTGCGAATCCTCCTCCACTTTGTAAGTGTCTTATAAGCAACCAATTTCTGATTACATATTTGTCATTTCTTTTCACAATTTTTGTCTAATTTGTCGCTTCGCGATTGATTGTGAATGAAATCGTTTTCTATCAACGAATTCGTGATTAATGGGGGCCATTTTGAATATAATATGTCACTTCGCGATTAATAGTAAGGGAATATGATTCCTGATTACTGATTCGTTATTATTTTGCACAATTTAGGTCTAATTTGTCGCTTCGCGATTGATAGTAAAAGAAATCGTTTCCTGTCAAGGAATTCGTCATTAATGGCGGCCATTTTGAATATAATATGTCGCTTCGCGATTAACAGTAATGGAATATGACTTCTGATTACTGATTCGTCATTATTTTCTACAATTGTAGTCTAATTTGTCGTTTCGCGATTGATGGAAAATGAAATCGTTCTCTATCAACGAATTCGTCATTAATGGCGGCCATCTTGGATAGTTATGTATTGTTCAAGTATGAATCGTTTTTTTTTTATAGTGGCTCCCCCACCCAAGGCAGCCAGACGTAACATCAACAACAACGACAGTCCCGTGAAATCCTTTGGTCAGGATTTGTTCGGCGCCACACCATTCGAGATGAACAACACAACCACGCTTATACCAACACCAAACAGTGCCAAAGTGGTGGATCCTTTCGAAATGGGCGACTTCAATACGGTCGCATCACAACAAGAAATTGAAAATGCCATTGGATTATTAGATAAGAGGCTCTTGGAAATGAAGGTAAACAATCATTTGAGGTTACGTATGCAATAAACCTAATTTATAGCCTAGTTAATTAATTCTCATTATTTTTTCAGACTGGTTTTAGTCGCGGCATCAGTTTTGGTAACGAAGATTTCTCCATTGAAAGTCTCGATCCGTTGCGGAATTAATCAAATTGATTGAATTATTGTATTATTATTATTGAAAATGTTTGTCATATTGGCAAAAGAAATTATTTTTGTTTAGTGGAATCGTGATTGTTTAACGCTAGATCAAATATTATTTTTATTTCTTTATTATTATTATTATTGTTTATATTTTGCATATTTTACAGTATATTATTATTATTAACATATAAAATTTATAAATCTGATTTATATTATATCTAATTAATGTTCATATATTGATTGTATCATTGTTATGTAGTAATGTAATATTTTTAAAGTGAATTTAAATATAAACATTATTGGCTATTGAATATAATTAGTGACATCTGTCAGTTTGACAATTACCTGTGTTGGCGGCCATTTTGTGAATGTTGGGCAGCCATTTTGTGACTTGTTTTATTAAAATGCATCGATTGGTTTTTATTTTATGATCAAATTAAAGATTTAACATAAAAATTTTAATTTAAAAAAATTTTCATAAAATATTTTTTGTATAAAATATTAATTTCCATTATTGCCAACATTTAAAGTACTTTCTGAAGAGTATTTATGACAAAATTTGTTAAATTTCATTAATTGGTTTTTGTTTTATTGTTAAATTACCAAAAATTTACTCAAAAATTTGCAAAAAATATTTCCGGTACAAAATATTAATTTCCATTAATGCCAATAATTAAAGTACTTACTGAAAAGTATTTATGACAAAATTTGTTAAATTTTATCGATTGGTTTTTGTTTTATCACCAATTTCATAAATTAATGCCAAAAAGTTTACTAAAAACAGTTTCAAAAATTTGCAAAAAATACTTCCGGTATAAAATATTAATTTTCATTATTGCCAATACTTGAAGTACTTACTAAGGAGTATTTATGACAAAATTTGTTAAATTTCGGTTTTTGTTTTATTACTAAATGAATGAATTAATGACTAAAAACACTTTCAAAAATTTGCAAAAAAATACTTCCGGTACAAAATATCAAATTCCATGATTGCTAATATTTAATGTACTTACTAAGGAGTATTTTTAACAAAATTTGTCAAATTTTATCAATCGCTTTTTGTTTTATTATTAAATTAATGAATTAATGTCAAAAAATTCACTAAAAACAATTTAAAAATACTTCCGGTACAAATTATTAACTTCCATTTTCGTCAACATTTAAAGTACTTACTAAAGAGTATTTTTGAGAAAATTCGTTTAATTTCATTGATTGGTTTTTGTTTTATTACAAAATTAATGAATTAATGCAAAAAATTTTACTCAAAAATTTGCAAAAAATACCTCCGGCACAAAATATTTATTTTCATTATTGCCAACAATTAAAGTACTTACTAAGGAATATTTATGACAAAATTTGTCAAATTTCATCAATCGCTTTTTGTTTTATTATTAAATTAATGAATTAATCTCAAAAAAATCACTAAAAACAATTTAAAAAATACTTCCGGTACAAATTATTAACTTCTATTTTCGCCAACATTTAAAGTACTTACTAAAGAGTATTTTTGAGAAAATTTGTTTAATTTCATTAATTGGTTTTTGTTTTATTACTAAATTAATGAATTAATGTCAAAAAGTTTACTAAAAACAGTTTCAAAAATTTGCAAAAAATACTTCCGGTACAAAATTTATTAAAGTACTTACTGAGGAATATTTGTTGCAAAATTTGTTAAATTTTATCCATCGGTTTTTGTTTTATTACTAAATGAATGAACTAATGCTAAAAAAATAACTCAAAACAGTTTCAAAAATTTGCCAAAAATACTTCCGGTACAAAAAATTAATTTCCATTATTGCCAATATTTAAAGTACTTACTAAAGAGTATTTATGACAAAATTTGTTAAATTTCTTCGATCGGTTTTTGTTTTATTACAAAATTAATGAATTAATGCCCAAAAAAGTTACTAAAAACAGTTTCAAAAATTTTCAAAAAATACTTCTGTTGCAAAATATTGATTTTTATTATTGCCAATATTTAAAGTACTTACTGAAGAGTATTTATGACAAAATTTGTTAAATTTCATTGATTGGTTTTTGTTTTTTTACTAAAATAATGAAATAATCCCAAAAAGTTTACTAAAAACAATTTCAAAAAATACTTTCCTCACAAAATATTAATTTTCATCCTTACCAACATTTAAAGTACTTATTGAAAACTATTTATAACAAAATTCGTTAAAATTATACAATAAAATATCATCAGATCCAAGAGCCCAGCTATGCATAGACTTTCTCTCCATCAAAACTGCCAAACACTAACAATGTCAATCATTTAATCAATCAAAATTATTAGTCGTATCAAATTTAGGCCCAATTTCAAAATTATTGTGTAAATATGTTTAAATTTGCATTTTTGATATTCCTAAACTTCCTATTATTAACACACGGTAACCATATTATATACAATAAGTAAATATGTTTCGAATAACATATTTTTTTAAGGTCAAGAAGAATATGAGGCTCCAAACACATCTGCATTCCCATTAGGCGATGAAGAATTAAATGATAACGCATTGAGCTCACCGGAACCTAACGAACTTAATAAATCTGGTGAAGCACCAAATCTTCAATTACCTCCTTGCAAAACTGATGAAGAAAACGTGGAACCAAAAGTAAGTTTGTAAATGATCATCACTTTAATGACAAGTTTAGTAAAACAATTAATTTTTTAATTTCAAAATGCAAAATTTTGATAAAAAAACGTTGATTTTTTAAAAGTAACTTACAAATATTAAAGCAAACCATTATTCCGTTGATAGTCGTCACTATTTTAATAAATATTTACATCCGCTTCTTATCTTCTCGCACTTTTAATTTAGATTAATAAATAAAATACTATTTTATTGCAATGCCCGCAACCGAACCGCACTACGGACTACGGCGGAATGAGAACGAGCCGCTTTATCTCCGCTATTCATCCCCACTACATTACACTTAATACTCGGAGCGGGGCTAAACGTTCGTATAGGATATGTTTCATGCGTAACATTTGAAACAAATAAATTTTCAAAACTATTAAGACGCATTGAGTGGGAATCAAAGTTTACTTAATCACAAGAAATGGTCGTGAACCAACCTCTTGATAACGAACACTTGGGTGGATGGCTGGGTCACTCCAATCCAAACTACTGACTTGTTATCATAGTATGGAGTGTCCCACCCACCCACCCAAGTGTTCGTTATCCAGAGATTTAACGTTTGACTTCTCTGCAAACGTTAAAAGTTACTTAATCACAAGAGATGGTCGTGATCTAACCTTTTGATAACTAACACTTGGGTGGGTGGGTGGGACACTCCAATCCAATCTACTGACTTGTTATTATAGTATAGAGTGTCCCACCCACCCACCCACCCAAGTGTTCGTTATCAATAGATTTAACGATTGACTTCTCTGCGAACGTTAAAAGTTACTTAATCACAAGAGACGGTCGTGATCCAACCTCTTGATAACGAACACTTGGGTGGGTGGGTGGACCTCTCCAATCCAAACTACTGACTTATTATTTTAATAAAGAGTGTCCTACCCACCCACCCAAGTGTTCGTTATCAAGAGATTTAATGTTTGCCTTCTCTGCGAACGTTAAAAGTTACTTAATCACAAGAGACGGTCGTGATCCAACCTCTTGATAACGAACACTTGGGTGGGTGGGTGGGCCACTCCAATCCAAACTATTGACTTGTTTTCATAGTATGGAGTGTCCCACCCACCCACCCAAGTGTTCGTTATCAAGAGGTTTAAAGAATGACTTCTCTGCGAACGTCAAAAATGACTTAATCACAAAAGACGGTCGTGATCTAATCTCTTGATAACTAACACTTGGGTGGGTGACTGGGTCACTCTAATCCAAACTACTAACTTGTTAATATAGTATGGAGTGTCCCACCCACCCACCCAAGTGTTCGTTATCAAGAGGTTTAAAGTTTGACCTCTCTGCAAACGTCAAAAGTCAATTAATCACAAGAGACGGTCGTGATCTAACCTCTTGATAACAAACACTTGGGTGGGTGGGACACTCCCATCCAAACTACTGACTTGTTATATAATATGGAGTGTCCCACCCACCCACCCAAGTGTTCGTTATCAAGAGATTTAACGATTGACTTCTCTGCGAACGTTAAAAGTTACTTAATCACAAGAGACGGTCGTGATCCAACCTCTTGATAACGAACACTTGGGTGGGTGGGTGGGTCACTCCAATCCAATCTACTGACTTGTTATCATAGTATGGAGTGTCCCACCCACCCACCCAAGTGTTCGTTATCAAGAGGTTTAAAGTTTGACCTCTTTGCAAACGTCAAAAGTCACTTAATCACAAGAGATGGTCGTGATCCAACCTCTTGATAACGAACACTAGGGTGGGTGGGTCACTTCAATCCAAACTACAGACTTGTTATTATAGTATGGAGTGTCCCACCCCTCCACCCAAGTGTTCGTTATCAAGAGGTTTAAAGTTTGACCTCTCTGCGATCGTTAAAAGTTACTTAACCACAAGAGATGGTCGTGATCTAACCTCTTGATAACTAACACTTGGGTGGGTGGGTGGGATACTCCCATTTAAACTACTGACTTGTTATATAATATGGAGTGTCCCACCCACCCACCCACCCAAGTGTTCGTTATCAAGAGGTTTAAAGTTTGACCTCTTTGCAAACGTCAAAAGTCACTTAATCACAAGAGATGGTCGTGATCCAACCTCTTGATAACGAACACTAGGGTGGGTGGGTCACTTCAATCCAAACTACAGACTTGTTATTATAGTATGGAGTGTCCCACCCCTCCACCCAAGTGTTCGTTATCAAGAGGTTTAAAGTTTGACCTCTCTGCGAACGTTAAAAGTTACTTAACCACAAGAGATGGTCGTGATCTAACCTCTTGATAACGAACACTTGGGTGGGTGGGTGGGCCACTCCAATCTAAACTACTGATTTGTTATTATAATATGGAGTGTCCCACCCACCCACCCAAGTGTTCGGTATCAAGAGGTTTAAAGTTTGACCTCTCTGCGAACGTTAAAAGTTACTTAACCACAAGAGATGGTCGTGATCTAACCTCTTGATAACTAACACTTGGGCGGGTGGGTGGGATACTCCCATCCAAACTACTGACTTGTTATATAATATGGAGTGACCCACCCACCCACCCAAGTGTTCGGTATCAAGAGGTTTAAATTTTGACCTCTCTGCGAACGTTAAAAGTTACTTAACCACAAGAGATGGTCGTGATCTAACCTCTTGATAACGAACACTTGGGTGGGTGGGTGGGCCACTCCAATCCAAACTACTGATTTGTTATTATAATATGGAGTGTCCCACCCACCCACCCAAGTGTTCGTGATCAAGAAGTTTATCGTTTGACCTCTTTGCGAACATTAAAAGTTACCTAATCACAAGAGACGGTAGTGATCCAACCTCTTGATAACGAACAATTGGGTGGGTGGGTGGGTCACTCCAATCCAATCTACTGACTTGTTATCATAGTATGTAGTGTCCCACCCACCCACCCAAGTGTTCGTTATCAAGAAGTTTAATGTGTGACTTCTCTGCGAACGTCAAAAGTTACTTAATCACAAGAGACGGTCGTTAACCAACCTCTTGATAACAAACACTTGGGTGGGCGGGTGGGACACTCCCATCCAAACTACTGACTTGTTATATAATATGGAGCGTCCCACCCACTCACCCCAGTCTTTGTTATCAAGAGATTTAACGATTGACTTCTCTGCGAACGTTAAAAGTTACTTAATCACAAGAGACGATCGTGATCCAACCTCTTGATAACGAACACTTGGGTGGGTGGGTGGGTCACTGCAGTCCAAACTTCTGACTTGTTTATAGTATGGAGTGTCCCACCTACCCACCCAAGTGTTTGTTATCAATTGGTTTAATGTTTGACTTCTCTGCGAACGTCAAAATTGACTTAATCACAAAAGACGGTCGTAATCTAACCTCTTGATAACTAACACTTGGGTGGGTAGGTGAGACACTCCCATCCAAACTACTAACTTATTATTAATATGGAGTGTCCCACCCATCCACCTAAGTGTTTGTTATCAAGAAATTTAACGTTTGACTTCTCTGCGAACGTTAAAAGTTACTTAATCACAAGAGATGGTCGTGATCTAACCTTTTGATAACTAACACTTGGGTGGGTGGGTGGGACACTCCAATCCAATCTACTGACTTGTTATTATAGTATAGAGTGTCCCACCCACCCACCCACCCAAGTGTTCGTTATCAATAGATTTAACGATTGACTTCTCTGCGAACGTTAAAAGTTACTTAATCACAAGAGACGGTCGTGATCCAACCTCTTGATAACGAACACTTGGGTGGGTGGGTGGGCCACTCCAATCCAAACTATTGACTTGTTTTCATAGTATGGAGTGTCCCACCCACCCACCCAAGTGTTCGTTATCAAGAGGTTTAAAGAATGACTTCTCTGCGAACGTCAAAAATGACTTAATCACAAAAGACGGTCGTGATCTAATCTCTTGATAACTAACACTTGGGTGGGTGACTGGGTCACTCTAATCCAAACTACTAACTTGTTAATATAGTATGGAGTGTCCCACCCACCCACCCAAGTGTTCGTTATCAAGAGGTTTAAAGTTTGACCTCTCTGCAAACGTCAAAAGTCAATTAATCACAAGAGACGGTCGTGATCTAACCTCTTGATAACAAACACTTGGGTGGGTGGGACACTCCCATCCAAACTACTGACTTGTTATATAATATGGAGTGTCCCACCCACCCACCCAAGTGTTCGTTATCAAGAGATTTAACGATTGACTTCTCTGCGAACGTTAAAAGTTACTTAATCACAAGAGACGGTCGTGATCCAACCTCTTGATAACGAACACTTGGGTGGGTGGGTGGGTCACTCCAATCCAATCTACTGACTTGTTATCATAGTATGGAGTGTCCCACCCACCCACCCAAGTGTTCGTTATCAAGAGGTTTAAAGTTTGACCTCTTTGCAAACGTCAAAAGTCACTTAATCACAAGAGATGGTCGTGATCCAACCTCTTGATAACGAACACTAGGGTGGGTGGGTCACTTCAATCCAAACTACAGACTTGTTATTATAGTATGGAGTGTCCCACCCCTCCACCCAAGTGTTCGTTATCAAGAGGTTTAAAGTTTGACCTCTCTGCGATCGTTAAAAGTTACTTAACCACAAGAGATGGTCGTGATCTAACCTCTTGATAACTAACACTTGGGTGGGTGGGTGGGATACTCCCATTTAAACTACTGACTTGTTATATAATATGGAGTGTCCCACCCACCCACCCACCCAAGTGTTCGTTATCAAGAGGTTTAAAGTTTGACCTCTTTGCAAACGTCAAAAGTCACTTAATCACAAGAGATGGTCGTGATCCAACCTCTTGATAACGAACACTAGGGTGGGTGGGTCACTTCAATCCAAACTACAGACTTGTTATTATAGTATGGAGTGTCCCACCCCTCCACCCAAGTGTTCGTTATCAAGAGGTTTAAAGTTTGACCTCTCTGCGAACGTTAAAAGTTACTTAACCACAAGAGATGGTCGTGATCTAACCTCTTGATAACGAACACTTGGGTGGGTGGGTGGGCCACTCCAATCTAAACTACTGATTTGTTATTATAATATGGAGTGTCCCACCCACCCACCCAAGTGTTCGGTATCAAGAGGTTTAAAGTTTGACCTCTCTGCGAACGTTAAAAGTTACTTAACCACAAGAGATGGTCGTGATCTAACCTCTTGATAACTAACACTTGGGCGGGTGGGTGGGATACTCCCATCCAAACTACTGACTTGTTATATAATATGGAGTGACCCACCCACCCACCCAAGTGTTCGGTATCAAGAGGTTTAAATTTTGACCTCTCTGCGAACGTTAAAAGTTACTTAACCACAAGAGATGGTCGTGATCTAACCTCTTGATAACGAACACTTGGGTGGGTGGGTGGGCCACTCCAATCCAAACTACTGATTTGTTATTATAATATGGAGTGTCCCACCCACCCACCCAAGTGTTCGTGATCAAGAAGTTTATCGTTTGACCTCTTTGCGAACATTAAAAGTTACCTAATCACAAGAGACGGTAGTGATCCAACCTCTTGATAACGAACAATTGGGTGGGTGGGTGGGTCACTCCAATCCAATCTACTGACTTGTTATCATAGTATGTAGTGTCCCACCCACCCACCCAAGTGTTCGTTATCAAGAAGTTTAATGTGTGACTTCTCTGCGAACGTCAAAAGTTACTTAATCACAAGAGACGGTCGTTAACCAACCTCTTGATAACAAACACTTGGGTGGGCGGGTGGGACACTCCCATCCAAACTACTGACTTGTTATATAATATGGAGCGTCCCACCCACTCACCCCAGTCTTTGTTATCAAGAGATTTAACGATTGACTTCTCTGCGAACGTTAAAAGTTACTTAATCACAAGAGACGATCGTGATCCAACCTCTTGATAACGAACACTTGGGTGGGTGGGTGGGTCACTGCAGTCCAAACTTCTGACTTGTTTATAGTATGGAGTGTCCCACCTACCCACCCAAGTGTTTGTTATCAATTGGTTTAATGTTTGACTTCTCTGCGAACGTCAAAATTGACTTAATCACAAAAGACGGTCGTAATCTAACCTCTTGATAACTAACACTTGGGTGGGTAGGTGAGACACTCCCATCCAAACTACTAACTTATTATTAATATGGAGTGTCCCACCCATCCACCTAAGTGTTTGT
This sequence comes from Tachinus rufipes, assembly GCA_963932245.1. Lineage (NCBI taxonomy): Eukaryota > Metazoa > Arthropoda > Insecta > Coleoptera > Staphylinidae > Tachinus > Tachinus rufipes. The sequence goes on from OZ010743.1 coordinate 124,873,552, forward strand.
TATCAAGAAATTTAACGTTTGACTTCTCTGCGAACGTTAAAAGTTACTTAATCACAAGAGATGGTCGTGATCTAACCTTTTGATAACTAACACTTGGGTGGGTGGGTGGGACACTCCAATCCAATCTACTGACTTGTTATTATAGTATAGAGTGTCCCACCCACCCACCCACCCAAGTGTTCGTTATCAATAGATTTAACGATTGACTTCTCTGCGAACGTTAAAAGTTACTTAATCACAAGAGACGGTCGTGATCCAACCTCTTGATAACGAACACTTGGGTGGGTGGGTGGACCTCTCCAATCCAAACTACTGACTTATTATTTTAATATAGAGTGTCCTACCCACTCACCCAAGTGTTCGTTATCAAGAAATTTAACGTTTGACTTCTCTGCGAACGTTAAAAGTTACTTAATCACAAGAGACGGTCGTGCTTCAACTTTTTGATAACGAACACTTGGATGGGTAGGACACTCCGATACAAACTACTGACTTGTTATTATAATATGGAGTGTCCCATCCACCCACCCAAGTGTTCGTTATCAAGAAGTTTATCGTTTGACCTCTTTGCGAACGTTTAAAAGTTACTTCATCACAAGAGACACTTAAGGTATTAAATAAGGAAATATTTTAGACTAATTAATAAATTACAAATATATTTCAGATCAAATATTTAATTCATTTGTTAAACTAATACGCAAATTCAATGAAATTGAATGGGATTTACCTATAAAATAAGACGGAGATTTTTTTGCTTTGTATGTGAGCGCTGTTATCACAAGAAACGAATGATTTTTATCGCCGACCTTTTTACTCAGATAACAATTTATTTCTGCATCGTACCTTCGAGATTAATTCCGTACAATTTTATTTTCATTCTACGCATTATAATATGCATAAAACATTTCAAAACAATTTGTAATTTTATATTTTATATTTTCTCCCAAGAATAATTTTAATTGTAATAATATTATATTTGTAGTTTGAGTGGAATAATTATTTTATTTAAATTGCAATTTGATTAAAATCAAAAACAAATTTTTTCATCATTTCGATTAGCAGCACAAGCTAATGCATTACCACTAAAACATATACCTTATGATCCGGCCAAAATGAGTCATCCAATGGCTCCATATAATTCGTACATAATTGTTAAACAGAATTCATTCCAACTTCCCCACTGCTTGTATTGCAACGTTTTGCATTGGTTTTCTCTATTTTTATAGTTTTCCCCATCACATTTAACAAATTTTCATCAATATTCATACAATTTTGTTTAGCCGATGCGTCACTCGAGAGACCTGTCAATGCACTGCTGATGTTGCAGTTCTGCCAATGTTACAATAAAAATAATTATAATAATAGAATACTTAGTAAATATGTTAATATATAAAGTATTAATTGGGTTTATTCTGAACATATTTTTATTGTGATGTTAGCTAATTAATTTCTACTTAATAATTGTAATCCGGGTTTTAAAGATTAAAAAAAAAATTTATCAAATCTATAATACAGGGAGTTTATAAATGAATATTTATAATATAAACTTTAAATATGCCGCCTTTTTAAAATTGTCCATCATACTACATATGTTTGCTTGACATCTGTAAAAGTTGATCTGTCAAAACAAATAGTACCTAACCTAACCTAAGCCAATATCTACTGTGACAAGCAGAATATGCGAAGTATTTAGGTAAAAGTGATTACATAATCCCATTCATTTATAAACTCTTTTTATAATAAATAAATTTACTACTTAGTTTAGGTTAGGATTTAAAACAAAAAGAAATATATTTATCAAACTTATAAGTTTACTGCTTAGGTTAGGTTAGGCCATGCACCAACCTATTTACTCTGTTCGGTAAAATTAAACCTTACAAACAGTTGACCTGCTTCGCATAGCAATTGACAATTATTGTCTACCCCACGCTGACAACGCGCTCTGGGGAGTGGGAAAATATATAAACTTTTAAATTAGTTTGTGAGCTTTAAAGCTACAATCTTTGGTGCAGCAGTCAGATGTTTAGACTACTACGCTCCCCATTCTATTCTAAAATTGTTCACAATAGTCATAGGTTTGTTTATAAATTATTATGATTTGTCCATAAACTGTCAAACATCATAATTTGTTCATAACTTTGTACTAAATGTCATTATTTGTTTATAATCTGTCAGAATTCGCCTAATAACTACCAAACCATTACCCCCAAATAGTCATTGAATAGAATTCTTTACAAATTGTCATAATTTGTTTACAATCTGTCATAATTTGTCAACAAACTGTCATGTTTTTTTTTATTAACTGTCAAACATATAACCCAAAACTGTCATTGACTAGAATTGTAAATAGAATATAAACTGTTATAATTTGTCTACAAATAGTCATAATTTCTTTTCAAACTGTCATGATTTTTTTTATTAACTGTCAAAACATATTAAATTGCCATTGTGTCATAATAAACTTTAATAATTTGTCATGATTTGATTATTAACTGTCAAACATTTGCACCCAAATTTTCATTGATAAAAAGTATTCACAAATTGTCATAATTTGTCTACAAACTGTTATGATACGCTTATTAACTGTCAAACACATAACCTCAAATTGCCATCAACAATAATTGGTTTATCAATAATAAATGGTTTGAACTAGGGATCCCGCCCGCCCACCCAACTGTTAGTTATCAAGAAATTGAAAACTTTTCTTCTATGCAAACGTTAAAAGTTTCTAAATCAAAAGAGGGGATGGGACATTCAATCTTTTAATGACGGACAATTGGGCGGGTGGATGGGTTACTCCAGAACATGAATACGGGTGGAAAATTTGAACTGGGGTTCCCGCCCACCCGCCCAAGTGTTATAAGTTATCACGAAATTAAAAATTTATCTTCTCTGCAAATGTTAAAAGTTTCTAAGTCAAAAGAGGTGATGGGGGAATTTAATCTCTTAATGACGGTCACTTGGGTGGGTAGAGGGGTTACTGCAAAACATAAATACGGGCAAAAAACTTAAGCTGGGGTTTCCGCCCACCCACTCAAGTGTTATCAAAAAATTAAAAGTCTTTTCTTCGCAAACGTTAAAAGTTTCTATGTCAAAGGAGGTGATGGCATTAAATTTCTTAATGACGGGCATTTGGGTAGGTGGGTAGGTCACTCCAAAACACGAATATGGCGGAAAATTTGAATTGGAGTGAACAAAAATAACAAAATCTGCGTTGAAACATCAAAATAGTGGTAGAAAGCATCAAAATTGTTGAAAAATGTAAAATTTTGTTCATAAAATATCAAAAATAGTCATGAAATATAAAAATATTGTTGAAAAAACTTAAAATCTAGTCATAAACAGTTAAAAAGTGTAAAATTTAATTCATAAAATACTAAAAATAATCAAATTTGGTCATAAAATTTAAGAATTTTTAAAAAGCACTAAAACCTGATCATAAACTGTTAAAAAATGTTTTATAATATATCAAAATATTGTTAAAAAGTATCAAAATTGAACCATAAAACTGATGAAAATGTAAAATTTAATCTAAATAATCTCGAAAAGCTTAAAAATCCTTAAAATATTGTTAAATTTTGCAAAAATCCGGACATAAACTGTAAAAAAATAAAAAATTTGAATTATAAAAAGTAAAACTAACTAACTGCGGTTATAAAATATTAAAACATTTTTAGATAGAATCAGTATCCTGCTAACAACTGTTTAAAAGTGTAATATTTTATTCATAAAATGGTAAACAATAAAAATCCGTTCTTAAAACATTAAAATATTGTAAAAAAGCACAAAAGTTTGGACATAAACTATTAAAATATTGTTAAAAGGCACTAAATTCCTATTAAGAAAGGTAAAATTATGTTTATAAAATAGTAAAAACAGCAAATTTTGCATTTAAATTAACAAAATATTGTTAAAAATAGCAAAATTCGGCTATAATCTGTCAATAGATGCATAATTTTGTTTATAGAACATCAAATAATGCAAAATCCGGCCATAAAGTCTAAAAATTATTGCAAAAAAGTTTTAAAATTTGGTTGTAAGCTGTTAAAAATGCAAAATTCTATTAATAAAAAGTTCAAAATGGCAAATTTGGTAAAAAAGTACTAAAATCCGGTCAAAAAACTATTAAGAAGTGTAAAATTATGTTTATAAAATGTCAAAAATAACTAATTTTGCTTATAAAATTACAAAATATTGTTAAAAACAGCAAAATCCGATTATAATCAGTCAATAGATGCAAAATTTTATTTATAGAACGTCAAAATGAGCAAAATCCGGCCATAAAGTACAAAAATATTGCAAGAAAGGTTTAAAATTTGGTTATAAACTGTTAAAAATGCAAAATTTTGTTTATAGAAAGTCTAAAATGACAAATTTGGTAAAAAAACACTAAAATCCAGTCATAAAACTGTTATGAAATGGAAAATTATGTTTATAAAATGTTAAAAATAGCAAATTTTGCTTATAAGATAACAAAATATTGTTAAAAGTAGCAAAATCCGGCTCTAAACTGTCAATGGATGCAAAATTTTATTTATAGAACGCCAAAAAGAGCAAAATTTGGCTATATTCTGTCAATAGATAAAAAAATAATTTATAGAACGTCAAAAAAAATCAAAAATTTGGCTACAAAGTACAAAAATATTGCAAGAAAGTTTTAAAATTTGATTATAAACTGTTAAAATTTTAAAATTCTATTTATAAATAGTTCAAAATGGTAAATTTGGCAATAAAACATTAAAAAAATTAATAAAATTTGAACAAAAACGGTTAAACACTACAAAATTCTGTTAATAAAATGTCCACAACACTAAAATGCGGTCTTAAAATTATCACAAAGCACCAAAAGTCAGCCATAAACTTTTAAAAAGTGTTAAAATAAAAAATAATAAAATCCAGTTATAAAATATCAAAATGACTTTTAAGAAACTAAATTTCGGCCGTAAACTGTCAAAAAGTGCAACATTTTATTCGTAGAATGTCAACAATAACAAAAATCTGGTCAGAAAGTATGAAACATTGTCAGAATAGACATCATAAACCATTAGAAATAGTAAAATCCGGGCATGACATATTAAAATATTTAAAAAAAAACAAAAACTTTGTTAAAAACAGTTGAAATTGCAATTTTTGACATTTTGTGAACAGAATTCATAAAATGTATCTTATCATAAACTTTTATAAAGTTTTAAAAATAGCAAAATCAAGCTTTGAATTATCTAAAATATTGTTAGCAATAACAAAAATTTAACATAAACTGTTAAAAAGTGCAAAATTCAGCTATAAAATTTTAAACAGTTATCAAAAAGCACCAAAATCCGACCATAAATTCTTAAAAACAGCAAAAATCATAATAAAATTTTAAGCATAACAAAATCCAACCATAAAATATAAAAAATATTGTTAAAATCCGCCCATAAATTGTCAAAAAGTACTAAATTCAATCAAAAACAGCTGGCCCTCAGAACATCAAGAAGGCTTTGTATGCTTGTGGGCCTTTTTAGTTGCAGACTCTACCTTACAGGTTGCTATGTTACGGAAGATAATCATGCCAAATATTACAAAGTAAGATTAAATGGCATTAAATATTGAACATTTATTAATTCCATCTGCTTGTTTAACTTAGGGGCGATATAAACTGAAAGTTTGCACGTTTGGCTACAGTTATTCAGCTGCTTATCTTTGATTGATAACTCATCACCTACAACTGGGTGGTTCTGGACGCAGCTATTATATACATTTTAAATTAATAAAACTTTGTTTACTTTATTAACTTAAAATTGAGTACTTTGCAACGATTTTGTTTGCTGAACGCAACCATTCAAAATGGCTGCCTGTTTAGGCGGCCATTTTGTTTTGTCTACGTCACTCTGACGTCATCTGCCAAAAAAATAATTAAAATATTTAATTTTTTCAATCATTGACCCCTTTACAGTATTTACAATTAATAATTCATTGCGCAAAACGATATGAAATAAAGAATAAATATTTCATCATTATTATGTAACTATCGAATTTCACGTTGGCAGTACCGATAAACAACAAACTCATCCATTTGTTTGCGCGTCACATTTGAAGTTGTTAATTTTGATTGACGAAAAATCGATTTATTTTCAACAGGAAAATAGCGTAGAATGTAACGATCAGGATAAAGGTGATTCCAGTAACGACGATCCCATATATTCCGCAAAAATCGGCTGCCCCGATCTAGGCTTCGACACCGAATCATCAAGACCGGATGTCGAATGCAAGAAGTGTGAATTGAACATAACCCCAGACAACACGGCCGTCATCCTGAAGTGTTTCGAATGTTTTGACTTGCCGGCAGAAACCGATCCAGAGGTAATTGCGAGTGCAATAAAAATTCCATAATAATTCTATTAATTAGAACAGCGACAAACGTAATATTCGATATATGGTCAGTTACTTACAAATTGCAAATTACACCACTGCTAGTGAAACGGATACGAAAATGTTGAGCTGTGGAGATTTATAATATAATTTTATCAGTTTAATATCAATTAAAAATATCAGTAAGTAAGTTTAATTGCAAATTATTTTATTTTAATCAATTTTTTTTTTAGAAATGTTGCGCTTAATTGGTAGGAATGCCTTAAATTTAAACAAACGCCTCAGCTCGCAAGTAGTCACTAAACAAATCCTATCAGACGATTCCGATATTGGTGCTTTTGTAATTGGTGAAAAAGTACACGGTTTCTGCGTTAAAGACATACAAACCATTTCAGAATTCAATGTAACAGCGATATCGCTGCAACATGACATTACGAAAGCCGAATATTTACATTTATTCCGAAATGATAACAATAATGTATTTTCGATTAATTTCCGTACTACACCAATGGATAGTACGGGTTCACCCCATATATTAGAACATACCGTGTTGTGCGGATCGAAACTATTCCCGGTTAGAGATCCGTTTTTTAAAATGCTTAACCGCTCGCTAGCTACGTTTATGAATGCAATGACCGGTTCTGATTTTACAATGTATCCATTCAGCACGCAGAATTTGTCGGATTATCGGAATTTGCAAAAAATTTATTTGGATGCCGTTTTTAGGCCCAATTTAAAGGAAACCGATTTCATGCAGGAAGGGTGGAGATTGGAAAATGTCAATCCGCATGATAAGAATACTGATATTATTATTAAGGGGGTTGTTTATAATGAAATGAAGGGGGCTTTTTCGGAGAATGAATCGTTGTTGCAGCAAAAATTACAGAATAGCATTTTGCCGGATCATACTTATTCCGTTTGTTCTGGTGGGGATCCGATTAAAATACCCGATTTAACCTGGGATGCTTTGCGCGAGTTTCACAAGAAGCATTATCATCCCAGCAATGCTCGATTCTTTTCGTACGGGAATTTTCCATTAAGTCCCACTTTAGAATACGTCAATTCGGAATATTTGGCTAATTATGCTTATCAAGAAACTAAACATACCGCGGTGCCTGCACAGAAGCGCTGGGATGCCCCCAAAAAGGATCAATTGTTTGGAAGGTATGAAATCATGAGGGAACCGTTTGAGCAACAGAATTCGCTTATTATTGCTTATGCAATGACAGATATCACCAACATTTATGAGACTTTCCTATTACAGGTAAGTTGATTGATTTGATTATATAATTTTAATTAATTGAAAAGTGAGGTTATGTTAAATTTGAATTATAAAAAAAAAAAGTTAGGTTATGTTTGTTTATTAATTTTTAATATACAGGGTGATCATTAATATTTAAATATACAGGGTGATTTTTTATATGTGTAAGAAGAAGAATAATAAAACTGGATTAATTTGTTTATTAATATACAAGGTGATCATTAATCTTTACTATGCAGGTTAAATTGTCAACTTGTAATATACAGGGTAATTATTATATTTATTTATTAATTATGTGATTTCTCATATTAATTTGTTTATGACTACTAATATATAAGGTGATAATTAATCTCTATTATACAGAATAAATAGTTAACTTGCAGTATATAGAGTGTTTATTTTTATATATGCTTCTGATCAATAATAAGTAAACTGTATTATTTTTTCTGAATAAATAATGAATGCAGTATAGGGATGGATCATAATATACATACAAATTGATTTATTAACATGTTTGCTGTGTTAGTTAATTTCTATAATACCTTTAGCTGAAGTATAAAATAGTTTGGTCACTATGTACATTTAAAAATGCCAATTTTATAGTGTGTAGGACGGGGTTAAAAAGCTTAATCTCAATTTGTTGACTAAGATTTTTTATGAGCTTTCTCCGCCATCTTAAAACAGCGTTTTTTTGCGATAACTTGTCTCCCCGACGTATTTTTTGCGACTATATATTTTGTTGTTTTTTTTTACCCTTTACTATTTAGGGTATATGACTTTTTTACGTACTATTGATCGTTATTCAGATGTTGAACAGGAATTAAAAAATAACTCTAAACCACACCACCATAGAGGTAAAGTTTAAGGCAAATTGTGAGCACGGAAAGCTCTTGCATACGCACGACCGGAAAAAATTTTGTTTGCACAATTTTTTGCGTAGATTAACTTGAAAATTTAATTCTACTGCCTGACTCCGATCCAAACTACTGATTTGTTATCATAATATGGAGTGTCCCACCCACCCACCCAAGTGTTCGTTATCAAGAGGTTTAAAGTTTGACCTTTTTGCGAACGTCAAAAGTCACTTAATCACAAGACACGGTCGTGATCTAACCTCTTGATAACGTAACACTTGGGTGGGTGGGTGGGACATTTCATATTATAACATGTCAGTAGTTTGGATTGAAGTGGCCCAACAAACCCACCCAAGTGTTAGTTATTAAAAAAAATAAATATTTGACCTCTCTGCAAACATCAAAAGTCGCTTAATCACAAGAGACGGTCGTGATCCAACTATTTGCTAACACTTGGATTGGTGGGTGGGCCACTTCTATTCAAACTACTGATTTGTTATTATAATGTGTAGTGTCTCACCTACCCACCTAAGTGTTTGTTATCAAGAAGTATAATGTTTGATCTCTCTGCGAATGTCAAAAGTCACTTAATCACACGAGGCGGTCGTGATCCAACCTAGGTAGTCCAGTATTACATATTTTTAGTGTGTCAGAGGGGAAAGTGCAAAGTCTAGTGTTGGTTTAGAGAGTTTCTTTCAAGTCGTATCCAGAATTGTTGTCAAAAAAGCTAGCTAACGGACATCCAGGGTCATTGTCAAGTTTGTCCATCTATTATTAATGAAAAATGCATACTACTCCACAAATGAATTTTTAAATAATTGTTAAGGTTGTATACTTATTACTTAATTGTTTCTTTTTGACACTCACATCCAAATTTTGTATATATTTGTTCTATGTATATGTAAATTGTTTTGGCCACGTGAATAAATGATATTATTATTATTATTATTATTATTATTAAAGTTGTTGGTAATGTAGTAGCACATCTATAGTATGTCTGAGTTTTTATTCTTCTTAGCGTTTAAAAGTGTGGCTAGGGCAAAAAGTACAAAGCCATAGTCGTAGCGTTGGTTCAAAAAGTTGTTCCAGTTTGTGTTCAAATTTGTAGAAGAAGCTGACCAGAAGAGATTTAATAGCATAGCGGAGGTCATTGTGGTAGAAACTGTCCATCGGGAGTTGTTATTATAGGAAAAGGTTAATAGTCGACTTGATCCATAGTATAAACGGTCTTAGACGTTGAAAGAAAATGTTGCTTTAGACTGACAAAATACATCGGCTAGACCCCCGGAGGTGATAAGAGGAGCCACGCGTTTCTAGAAATAATTTGTAAACTGTAAAGTTTTTGGCATAGAAGAACGACGCTATTGGGTGCCGGCAAAGCGAAGAACACATACGCGATCACAATATCCAGAATTTTGATATTAAAATATTGTATCTACTAATATTGCATAGATGTATTCTACGCTACATTTAATCAATTTTAATAGTTGCTGATGGATGACTGAACACGTTGATTTGAAGTAGTGTTGTGTTGTTATTTGTGTAGACCAATTTGCAGGTTGAGCAGGTATCGAAATGTTGTCTCTTAAGCCTAGTACTCACTAGTAGACATGTTGCGCTATTTTGGTCTTTGAAACGTGTCTCAGGTTGTCTACGTAGACATGTCTATAGACGAAACCCCGTTTACGGGCCTGTTGCGAGACCAAAAATCGCAGGTCTAAAGTTTTCCGATTGGATTGGGAGTTAGACATGTTGCGCAACATTTTGACAGTGTGGACGTCACTCGGCTTCTAGAGGCGAGACACGTCCCACTCTGTTTCCAGCTAACGAGTGATGTGGTTCGGCTGTTTACAGTTATTTTGAAAACATGTGGTCTAACGAACAACTAATTGAAGATTACCATGCGTCTTATTGTTTGTGGAATGTACCCGACTACAAAAAACGGGTAAAAAGGTAACCATGGAATCTTTGGCCGCAAATCACAATGTGGCAGTAACGGAGATAGACAAGAAAATCAATAATTTAAAAACATCATTCAACTGAGAACGAAAAAAAAAGTTTTCCGTGGTGGACTGCAAAGATGAAATTGAGAAATTCACATTGTAGTGTGGACGCTAGACGAGACAAAGAACGGTGTCTCTAGACGATCTATAGGCCGTGTCTGTAGACGGTCTATAGACAAAAACATGGTCTACTGGTGTGTACTAGCGTTTAGTATGCGGACACAACGGAGACCTTTGCTCTGACGATAGCATTGTACTATCGCTTAACGTTTTGATTATGCAACAATGGAGCTTTGATCTTAGCTTGCTAGGATTGAAGCTCCAGTGTTTCAGGGTTACAGCGATGAACAAGAGTCTGTAGTGTTGTGGTGCGCAAAATGTTGGTTACGTTTGATAGTAACTACTTAAGTGGATCTGATGTAATAGTTAAAACTTGGTTTGGATGGAATATCACACCGCTGAGTGCATCCGTTGAGGGTGTGTGTGCAATGTTGTTGTGGTATGAGGTTGCTTCAAGCGGATATTTTTACTATTGGACGTGGTCTGGTTTTTATTGAAGAGGCCGATACATGTCTACATTATTGGAGGTCGTGGTTGATGTCTTGGTGAACGCTGGGTTTGGTGTTGATTTGCTTTGCTCTTTGTTCGGTTTGTCTAAAAAGATTAATTCTGCTACGACCTGAAATGGCCTTAGTGGGACGATGTCACGGTGCTTTTGTTGAGACTCGGTTTACAACGTTGTTGCGGTGTGAGGTTGCTTGCTTTAGGCGGATGTTTTTATTGATGTTTTTTCTGATAGAAGTTGGGGAAGCGGTCGCTCTAAGTCCACGTTGCTGGAGTGAACGTGATGCCGGACTTGGTGATGATTAGCTTCTCTTTTGGCAGCAACTAGCGTCTATGTTTGTCTAAAGTTATTGTTGCAGAAGTTTTATAATTCAACATTTTTATAGACGCAGTGCGAACATCTATTTGTTTATTAATAATAAATAATAATAATTCATTTGTTTCATTATTTACATCATCAAAATTGTCTTTTGCTATCATGCGATGCCGTGGTCATATAAGGCATACTGACGAGGTTTGTAGAACCGAAACAATTATCTATGCTTGACCCTTGGCCGCTGTGATCATTAGATTGAGTAATTTAATCAAAATTATTAATTCATTTCATAATAAAATTATAATGGCAAATCCATAAATTATAGTTTTTGTTAAGTAAGATTTAACTAGTGTGCTCATGACGTCATTTGTGGGTATAGCACGTTTTTATGTTGGCTTCACTATACGATGAGCGGCAAATAGCACACGCTTATATGGCAATAACGCAGCAAACATGTTGAAGTCACATAGCTTTATCATTTACCAATAGCATAATTCTGCAAACATCAAACTTTTTTGTTTTTCAGTTTCTAACAGAACTATTGGTGCGCGGAAACAACGCCCCATTCTACAAATCCTTAATCGAACCGAACATTTCGGGCGGATTCATACCGAGCACCGGTTTCGATTCCCAAATGAGAGACACCGTATTTTGTCTCGGTTTGCAAGGCTTGAAACAAGAAGATTTTCCCAAAATAGAAGCCATATTTGATGAAACAATCGACGCCGTAATAAAAACAGGCTTCGATGCGAACCACATTGAATCAATATTGCACAGCTACGAATTAAGCTTGAAACATGAAAATTCAAATTTCGGGCTTCACTTACTATATTTTCTAGTCCCGACATGGAATCATAACGGTAATCTCATGACGCAATTGCGCTTTAATAAATTAATAGATAAATTAAAGAAGGAAATGAAAGATAATCCGGCGTATCTGCAAAATTGTATTAAGAAATATTTTAAAGATAACAAGCATAGATTGGTACTTACTGTATCTCCAGATAAGGAATATGAGGAGAAATTGATTGATGAAGAGAAAAAAATTATAGCCAATAAAACTGCAAATCTCACTGCTGAAGATAAAGATGTAATTTATAAAAAGTGCATTGAATTATTGAGAGAGCAAAATAAAGAAGTTGATACTAATTTGCTTCCTACTTTAAGCATCGATGATATTAGTAATGATGTTCCTAAAGTGCCATCCGAAAAATTGAAGAATTCACCAGTGCCCACGCAAATATTCAAAGTCAATACGAATGACATATTGTATTTTAGAGGTATTTTGAATACTTCGCAGCTATCACCAGAGCAACAAATGATGTTGCCTTTATTCTGTTACGTCGTTAATAAATTAGGTACCGACAGCTTGAATTACCGCGATTTTGATAGCCTGGTACATAGAAAAACCTCAGGATTAGGTTTGCAGGTGCATATCGGTGATAGTTTGTATCAGCTTCATTCGTATGAACCTGGAATTTTGTTAAGCAGTTATTGTTTGAATAAGAATATTGATTATATGTGGGATTTGTGGTCGCAGATATTTAATTTGTCTGGGTTGACTGATGTTTTGCGGTTTGAAATGTTGGTGAAGCTTTATATGTCGAATCTGACTCACGGAGTTGCTGATTCCGGGCATTTGTACGCGATGTTGGCCGCACAGGGTTTGGTTTCCGGATCGTCTTATCAGAAGGATTTGTTGTCTGGTTTGCAGCATATTTCGTACATGAAGAGGCTGGTCAAGACTTCGAGTTTTGCGCCGATATTAGCAGAGCTGTCCAATATTGCGAAAGTGCTTTTCGACAAAAATAACTTAAGGTAAGTTTGTATGTTAACAATCGTAACTGCATATTAAATACGATTTCTTTTCAGATGTTCAATGAATCTGGTCGATAAATCCAAACCAACAATATTAAAATCATTCGACAATTTTGTAAACAACTTACCAACAAACACATTTACAGCACCCACAACGCAAACCTTTACTTCGACTAAAGTATGGGCACCTGTGGATTCCGTAAATTGTTACCATCACGTCCTCAATGTTCCTGTAAATTATTGCAGCAAGGGCATTTTAACAGTACCGTACACAAATGCAGACTACTCGAAACTACAAATTCTGGCCAAACTAATTTCTTCCAAATATCTCCATCCTGAATTACGCGAAAAGAATGGAGCGTATGGTGGAGGAGCCAAGTTATCAGCCGACGGTGTGTTTACATTTTATAGCTACCGCGATCCACGCAATACTGAAACTTTAGATGTATTCGATGGAACTTATGCGTGGGTTGAAGATAATTTAAATAAAATGACAGATCAAGAAGTATTAGAAGCTAAATTAGGCGTTTTCCAAAGTGTCGATGCGCCTTTACCGCCCGGAATTAGAGGGTCTCCTGAGTTTTTGTACGGATTAACTAGTGATGTTTTGCAGAGGCATAGGGCTGCTTTGATGACTGTTAATAAGGATGGATTGAGGGAAGCTGTTGATAAATATGTAATTGGTAATGCCAGGAACAAAATTGGTAAGGTTGTTTTGGGGAATAAAGATATGGAAGTTGAGAATAGACCGAATGAGCTTTGGACAGTTGTTGATAATGAGTAAAGTATTTAAATATTATTAAAAATGTATATTTCTGTTCAATAAAATATGTTACCACTTCATTTGTGGAGTTTGTTTTTTTATTGGTCAACAATCTATGACGGTAAGTAAGTCTATTTCTATAGCTATATAATTGTAGTCATATTTGTGTTTTATTAATTAATAGGAAATGATTTAAATAGCTTTAATTCTTAATGTTGGTAATAACGAAGATAATGCATTAAGTTTAACAAATCAGATTAATTTAGTTTATAGTTAAAATATTAATTATTAAAAATTTCATTTGATTAATTAATTAGACAAAGATTTAATTATAATTTTTCAATTTTCAAATTTTTCAGTATTCAGAAAAAGCTAATAAATAATTAATTATCATTTTAATAATGCACAAACAATATTTAAAATCAATATTTCAATCCGTAAACCCGATCACGGAGTATCTATCGATACGCATCCCCTCCACGCACCATTACTTGCGTTGAGCAATATTGCCTCAGTTTGGTACGGTACGGGTTCCGATGAACGTGCGATGGCCGGCCGCCTATAGAAGGTCGCATAAATCAGGGGTGTATCTTCGTGCGCCCTAGAGAAGACTTTCCTAGGAAAGGTAGTGCCTCATCCCTCACCAATGCCTCCAAAAGGGAGCAATTTAACCGGAATTTCATGAAAAATCAGCGATCTTAAGGTGAGTAAATCCGTTCTCATTCAAAGAAATTACAACTGAAACATTCTTAATATTCAATCAGGATTGATGGATTATTAGGGTATTATATAAATCAACATAATTTTCAGGGGTTTATTGCTGTGTTCATTTTAATTAATTATTTTGCATAAGCATCCCAGGTTTTTTTTAATTAAATATGTTGTAATTATTTGGAAAAAAATTGTTTTTATTGTCTTCAATATTATTACAATTTATCTGCAGTTTTGTAGAAAATTGTTATTATTTGTTCGGTTTGTTAGTAATAATTAATTAATAAATTAATATGTTTACATAATGCCATGTGGGGTAGGTTAAGTTTGCTTTCCAATCTAATAAATTTTTTTATATTGATTTGTAATAAATTATGTGTAGGTTGAAACACCTTTTTATATTTTTATTTAATTTATTGTGAGACTTGTATTTTATTTAAAGGTGATTCAGTGTTTTATCTGAATAATCTTATTTTTCTTGTGTTTATCATTACTAATTGACCGATTTTACATTATATTATATTACTTTACTTCATCATTTTAAACTTGATATTGACTATTTTCTAGTTTTTTATATATTATTACAGAATTATTTTGACATTATTTAACATATTTATACTCAATCATGACAAACCATGACCGTTTTTACTGAGTAATTTAGTTAAGTTTGCTTCATTTATACTCTCAATAATGACTTGAACCATTTTTTAATTTTTTTAACTTAGATTTTGACTTGCATATACATTTTTAGGATTAATCATGACTGTTTTATATAACCACTCTAGAATTTTTCTTTTGACTGTACAATACAATTTGTTTAATTGTAACTGTTTGTGTTCTACATTTTATATCAATAATTACAACTGAAAATCTACCGAGACAAAAATTAATTATATTTTATACCTTATGACTGCTTAATCATTACTTGTATAAGTTTATTTTTTGGACTGAATAGTTGAATTTATATTTCAAATTTTATAAGTGACAATAAACTGGGATAACTATGTTGTATCACAGGATATGATGCTATCTGTTCTTCGATATTTTAATTTTATTTGAATTTGTTGGTTTTACTGATGTGTTTTGGTATGAATGAAGCTGGTGTGTCCAGCTTATAGTGAATGTTCGAAACATTTCTTGCAAGAAATATTGGTTTTTGGGCTGTTTTCTAAATCTTCATATTTGAATTGAAAAAGTTTTCGATTTGATTTGAATTTTATTGTTTGGTATGAATGTAGCTGGTCCAGCAAAGGTTATCATGAATGGTGTTCCTTGTTGTTTATGGTTTTGAAAAGTATTTTGTTGCTCTTCTAATTTGCTTTGTTTCTACTAGTTGGAATTCTGTTTGGTTTGTTTTTGGTTGGGTATGCATTGATGTTGGTATGAATGTACAAAGCTGGAGTCTCATCCAGCTTATTGTATGAAATTGTTTGTTTGATTTTTTGTTAAATTTGCTGTTCATATGATCAACCTTAATTTTTCAAGGTATTTTTCTTCAATGATCATTTTCTCTTAATTGATGTTTTATTGTGTGCTACATCATGTCCTATAGATACAACAAAGTTATCCTAAAATATATTGATCACTAGTTAGGTTAGGTTAGCTATTTTTATGACAATATCTCCACCGTTTCAACTGGAGATAGTTTTAGTTTTTTTTAATGAAAAATTGTTCACCTAGGTTACTGTCTTCAGCGTTTCAACTGATGACAAATTATTTTTTTTTTTAATTTTATTTAAATATAATTTTAGTTTCTTTAATTTTACATTGAAGAGTATTGTTAGATTTTGACAAACGCTACAAACTTTCTTACTTTAGAGTTTAAACTAAAGAAGAAATACTTGACATTCAACTTAGGCGTAAAAAGGAATCTTCTTATATCTTCAAAGTTTAGATTGAAGAATAAGTTGTTTAGACAATTTTGACGAACGTTATTAACCTTCTTACTTTAGAGTTTAAACTAAAGAAGAAATACTTGACATTCAACTTAGGCGTAAAAGGGAATCTTCTTATATCTTCAAAGTTTAGATTGAAGAATAAGTTGATTTAGACAATTTTGACGAACGTTATTAACTTTCTTACTTTAGAGTTTAAACTAAAGAAGAAACAATTGACATTCAATTTAGGCACAAAAAAATCTTCTTATATCTTCAAAGTTTCGATTGAAGTATAAGTTGATTCAGACAATTTTTGACGAACGAAATTAACCTTCTTACTTTAGAGTTTAAACTAAAGAAGAAACATTTGACATTCAACTTAGGCGTAAAAAGGAATCTTCTTATATCTTCAAAGTTTAGATTGAAGAATAAGTTGATTCAGACAATTTTGACGAACGTTATTAACTTTCTTACTTTAGAGTTTAAACTAAAGAAGAAACACTTGACATTCAACTTAGGCATAAAAAAGAATCTTCTTATATCTTCAAAGTTTTATTTGAAGAATAAGTTGATTCAGACAATTTTGACGAACGCTATTAACCTTCTTACTTTAGAGTTTAAACTAAAGAAGAAATAATTGACATTCAGCTTAGGCATAAAGAAAATCTTCTTATATCTTCAAAGTTTAGATTGAAGAATAAGTTGATTCACACAACTTTGACGAACGTTACGACATTCTTATTTTAGAGTTTAAACTAAAGAAGAAATACTTTACATTCAATTTAGGCATAAAACTAATCTTCTTATATCTTCAAAGTTTTGATTGAAGAAT
Organism: Tachinus rufipes; assembly: GCA_963932245.1. NCBI lineage: Eukaryota > Metazoa > Arthropoda > Insecta > Coleoptera > Staphylinidae > Tachinus > Tachinus rufipes. Next base: position 124,890,902 of record OZ010743.1, read on the forward strand.
AAGTTGATTTAGACAATTTTGACGAACGTTACTAACCTTCTTATTTCAGAGTTTAAACTGAATAAGAAATAATTGACTTTAGTAAATTCATCAAATGCAAATGGGAAAAGCTTTCTTCAACATTTGAAGATTAAGCACAAACTTACCCATAAGTGTGGTTCAATCTAACATAATTTTAGGGAATTTGAAAAAATGTTTCAGAGTTTATACTGAAACATTACTTTAATATTTTGAATTCATTTAGGCTTTATTTAGATAGAATTATTTTCAGATTTATCTCTCAGCGTTTCAACTGAGAGAACCAATTAGAAATGTATTTTTTTAGGTTTCAGCATCAGTCTACAATAGATTAGTTTGCATGGCATTATGTTTATATATTAATATTTCTTCAATCGTTTCATAAAATTTTATATAATAACTATTTTGCACAAAATTAAGGATAAATGTTTTGCTTCAATATTAAATCTTCCAGAAAAACTGGATTCAATTTTTTTCCTTATGTTATGGCTAGATTTTTCCAGAAGTAGATTCATTTAATATGTAAAGGTTTGCTTATTTTAATTAGGTACTATAAGCAACTCCCTCTATGTAGCTCTGCTTATGGTACATTTGTTATTGAAGGGGATTCAACAAACTTGTTATATTATGGTTACATCGTTTTATTTTTGTTCAACATTTATTGTATTATTATGGAAATTTTGTACAAAAAATAATTCCTCCAAAACTAATCTAAATTTGCTTTCCAGTAGATAGTAATTGAATCTTTTCCAAATGAAAGGATTCTATTGCTTATTTCAGGTTACGTTCTAGAATACAGAGTTTAAACTGTTTTGCCATAAATGGATTATTATAATAAGCACTGAATAACAGAACCTAACGGATAAATAATTTAAAAAAATTAGAACAGAAGATTTAATCAATTTGAATTGCTTTCTAGCTGGTAGCAATAGTATCTTTTCAAAATGAAGAGATTCTATTGTTTATTTCAGGTTACGTTCTAGAATCCAGGATTTAAATTTGTCATGAAAGAATTATTCTAATAAAAGAATTTACTGGATACATAATTTAAAAAGTCTAGAACAGAAGATTTAATCAATTTTAATTGCTTTCCAGCTGATAGCAATAGGATCTTTTTAAAATGAAGAGATTCTATTGCTTATTTTAGATTAAGTTCTAGAATTCAAACAAAATTACTAAGAACAAAATTTGAATTGTGTTATTTGGATAAGAAAACCTCAATGGAATAATTGGAGCAAACTAGAACAGAAGATTTAATCAATTTTTATTTCAGTTGTAATAGCAATATATTCTTTTCAAATTTTTTGAAAAGATTGTATTGTACTTTTATTTCAGCTTGTAATGATAGCCTTAGTACACGGAGCAATAAATGAATTGGATTGATTGGAAAATTTATTATTATGCTATGGGATGAAATATATAAGGAACACTAAGGCTATTTTATTTATTAATACTAATTTTTTACAGTCCCCAAAAAATTTCCATAATACTTTAATTTAATTACTTTACCCAATTGCGATTTAACCAAAATATTTTATTGATTAGGTTATTACTCAGTCAGGATGGGTGGGGGTTGATTTATTTTTTATTTAGCTTTGTTAAACTGTAATAAGATTATTTCCAGTTGTTTGCTTCAATATATATAAAAAAAACGGATTTACAAACTTTATGTATCAGATTTAGTTCGTTACGAGAAGCACATTTGAAGACTTGTAGAGATTACCGTGTGTGGCACCGCCAGCACGTTTTCTCTACTTGTTAGAGGGCGCACCAAAAGAACAGTCTGTTCGTCTTCTATAAAGTTTGTCTCTACGCCTGAAAAACCCGCGAGAAGTTCCTGTATTTTGCCATTCCTCTATATCTCGTTACTATTCTTTCCTAAACTAATTTCATTTCCAGTTCCTGAGCTGATTATAATTGAATTTATAATAACAGTCAGGCTTTCTCTTAATTTTCGCTACTACTATGCGCTAATATCTTCTACTTTTTTTACAGCTCACCTACCATGCTTGTTCTTTCTCTTGTAGATCTTGATTTAGTTGTTTTCTCTCTGACTATCCACCTTTTTTCATTTTCTAACTCTGCCGAAGCCGGTCCCAAGCCCGGATGTAAGAATGAGGAGGGGAAATTTATTCTTCTTTTTTAACTTTTTCTATTTTTTAAACTTTTCTTCATTGTTGTGTAATTATTAGATTTAATTTACAGCCAATTAGTTTATTTTATATGTAATTAATAAAATAATTTAAATGTTCTAGAACAACTTTAGTAGAAGCTTCAAATTTAACGGAAAAGGGTGAGTATTAAATTGGTAACAATTTTTGCTTTCGGAGTGTATCAAACATAGGAAATGTTATTGTTGATTGTTGTGAGTGAGGTGGAAATTTTAACATTTCAATAAATTTATAGTTTTGTATTCTATTATTCAAGCTACTTCACTACCTTAGTACCTATCTCAGATAGCTAAACCACAAACCCAGACGACAAGTCAAACCCAACTACTTAAGTACATTCACCACATCAGATATGATATGAGACAGAACAACTGGTTCTTAATTACAATTTTATTAATTAAAGTTTGTTGATGAAATGTTAGATTGATTTGTTTAGTGTTGTACCTTTTAATGGAAACGTAATTTTTGACTAATTTCAGTACCAAAAACTCCAATAGTATCTAAGAATATGAAATAAAAATGTTGCTTGGATTATTTTCAGACTTTTTTTGAATAAATTAAATAAAAAAATACGTTTTTTTTTAATTTTCAACACTTGGCAACATTCGGTTCTTGGTGTAAAACAACTTAGGGTAGGTAATTTCAATTAAAACAACTTCTTCGCAATCTGTAACAGTTTATGATCATTTTTGACAAACTAAAAATAAAATTATGTCATCTATAACAATTCAAGAATTAAAAATGTCATATCATCTATTACAGTTTAGGAATATTTTATATTATTTTAACAGCTTAAGAACTATTTGTAACATTTGCGGCAGACATGGCTCTACTATAGATTATAAATGTTTTTATAATATTTAGTAGAATTATTATTGATAGTTTATGAACATTTTTTGATGGGTCGGGAGCATTTTATGTGTGTATGTATGGCGATAATCCATGAAGACATTTCGTGCTTTACAATTTGCATCCAATTTATAATATTTATATTCTTAAAATTATAATATAAAATCATCAATAATATAAATAATATGTACGGAATTATTCTAGAAGATACGACGTAGAAATAAATTGTTATCTGCATGAAAAGGTCGGCGATAAAAATCATTCGTTTCTTGAGATATCAGCACGCACATAAAAAGCAAAAAAATCTCCGTCTTATTTATAGGTAAATCCCATAAATGTATAAATAGAATGTTATCGAAGTAACATTCATTGAATTTGCGTATAAGTTTTACAAATGAATTAAATATTTGATCTGAAATATATTTGTAATTAATTAATTAGTGTAAGATATTTGTGAAATCAATCTGTTCCAATGATAATTAGAAATTTGTATTTTATTATTTAAACTAAAAATTTATTTTAAAATAAATAATTTTAATTTGACAATTCATAAACAAAGCAACAGTTCAGTAATGTTACATATTAATTATGTTCAAGACATTTATACAATTTTATTAAAAGAAATCAAAAACAGTTTTCAGTTCAGAAGCTTAGAACATTGTTGAAAGTTTAAAACTATTTTATCATACTTCATTTTCCACAAAACCAAAAATTATTAATATGTTTGAGGGGGAGAGCATTTGCGCTTTTTCCTGCAAATTGCAAAACTTGGTCTTTGTCTTGAATCTATTTTTAAAATAGAGGAATAATATTTTGTTTGAAGAACTTATGCAAATGAGGGCTTACATAGTCTTAGCTTACGTTATGAATCCTCATTCTTTATACTGCTGGTTAGACATTAACTAAATGAAATTGATCTAAATTTGTTTATTGTATAGCAATAATTTATGAAGACATTTTGTGCCTTAAATTAAGATCTAGTTTGATATATTTGTACTCTTTTATAAAATATTTCATCAAAACTATTTTCATAATCATCAAATGTATAAAATAATAAATTGTCCTAGAAGGTTCCATGCAGAAATAAATAAAAATACCGATGATAAAAATCATTTCTTTCTTGAGATAACAGCATACAAGCAAAAAATATCTCCGCCTGACTTTGTAGGTAAATGAGATTATTTGGATTGCTTTGGTTTAAAAATAGAATATTATCGAAGTAAACATGCATTGAATTTACGCATTAGTTATTGTTTAAAATTGTCAAATATATTAATTAATGCATTTATTATTTATTAAGTAAAGCTTTGAATAAATTTTATTTAAAATTTTCGATACGATCATTGATTCCCAGTGCGAGTGTTAAGTATAATGTAATGGGGATGAACAGCAAAGTGAGACAAAGCGCGTTGCTTGCTCGGTTGCAGGCATTGTTATAAAATAATAATCTAAACTAAAAGTTCGAGAAGAATAGATGAGGATATCCATTTTTTAAATGTGGTGGTGGCTTGCCACAGGAGCAATTGCGTCCTTCTCGGCCGGTTAAAACTATATTTGTTTCACACGTTTTTGTATTAAAAATACACCGAAAAACCGCTATGAAGTAGAAGGTGAACGGTTAGGAATATCGAAACGGCGATTCCGGAATCGTAATCACGGGTCTAAATTACCCCAGTAACCAAAAAATTACCAACATTGGTCCACATTTGCGAATTTTAGTGTGGCGACGTGAGCTTATGTACGTATTGGCGAAAAAACCGAAACTTTCGTCGATCGCCGAAGGAAAACCCTTTGACCTACGGACTTCCGGTTTGGAGAGAATTTAGATGGGTCTGTTGGCTACCCTCAGGAGCAATTGCGTTTTTCCCCTTCACCGTTTAGTGCTCTTTTTGCTCTTTGAAACACAAAAAAAACGTGTTTTTTGTGGTTATTTTAAAATTGCCGCCAGGGTGCTAGGAATATCGGGGTCGGACCCCCAAAATCGTAATCAGGGGTTCATTTTACGTCAGGAAATGCAAAAAAACCGACTTTTTTCCCCAAAAACTGAAAAAATCTTAGTCCAAAAAGAAGAAAGACCCCCCCCTTTGGTATGTTTTGACTCTTTCGATCGCCGAAGGAGAACCCCTTGAAGCACGGACTTCCGCTTTCGCCGACAACCTACTGGGGTCTGTGGCTTGGCACAGAAAAATCTGCGTCGTCATCCGCCGGCTAGAAGTATGTTAGTTTCACGCTTTTAGAACTTTCAAATTGACCGAAAATAGCCATTTTTGCATAAGAGAGGGAAATGTTGGGAATATCGAAAAGGCGATATCGAAATCGTAATCAAGGCTCCAAATTACCCCAGAAAGCAAAAAATTACAAACTTTCATCCACATTTGTAGATTTTACTCTGAAAAAACACAAGCTTACGTACGTACTAAGCGATACAATCGATCGCCGAAGGTAAACCCTTTGACCTACAGACTTCCGGTTTGCAAGAGCATCTGCCGGGGTCTGTTGGCTTGCCACAGAAACAATTGCGTCCTTCTCGGCCTCTTAAAACTATATTTGTTTCACACGTTTTTGTAATTACAATACACCAAAAAACCGCTATGAATTAGAAGATGAACGGTTGAGAATATCGAAACGGCGATTCCGGAATCGTAATCAGGGGTCCAAATTACCCCAGTAACCAAAAAATTACCAACATTGGTCCACGTTTGCGAATTTTAGTGCGGCGACGTGAGCTTATGTACGTATTGGCAAAAAAACCGAAAGTTTCGTCGATCGCCGAAGGAAAAAAACCCTTTGACCTACGGACTTCCGGTTTGGAGGGAATTTAGATGGGTCTATTGGCTACCCTCAGGAGCAATTGCGTTTTTTCCCTTCACCGTTTAGTGCTCTTTTTGCTCTTTGAAACACAAAAAAAACGTGTTTTTTGCGGTTATTTTAAAATTGCCGCCAGGGTGCTAGGAATATCGGTGTCGGACCCCCAAAATCGTAATCAGGGGTTCATTTTACGTCAGGAAATGCAAAAAAACCGACCTTTTTCCCCAAAAACTGAAAAAATCTTAGTCCAAAAAGAAGAAAGACCCCCCCCTTTGGTATGTTTTGACTCTTTCGATCGCCGAAGGAGAACCCCTTGAAGCACGGACTTCCGCTTTCGCCGACAACCTACTGGGGTCTGTGGCTTGGCACAGAAAAATCTGCGTCGTCATCCGCCGGCTAGAAGTATGTTAGTTTCACGCTTTTAGAACTTTCAAATTGACCGAAAATAGCCATTTTTGCATAAGAGAGGGAAATGTTGAGAATATCGAAACGGCGATATCGAAATCGTAATCAAGGCTTCAAATTACCCCAGAAAGCAAAAAATTACAAACTTTCATCCACGTTTGTGGATTTTACTCTGACAAACACGAGCGTGCGTACGTACTAAGCGATACAATCGATCGCCGAAGGAATACCCTTTGACCTACGGACTTCCGGTTTGCACGAGCATCTGCCGGGGTCTGTTGGCTTGCCACAGGAGCAACTGCGTCCTTCTCGGCCGGTTAAAACTATATTTGTTTCACACGTTTTTGTATTAAAAATACACCGAAAAACCGCTATGAATTAGAAGGTGAACGGTTAGGAATATCAAAACGGCGATTCCGGAATCGTAATCAGGGGTCTAAATTACCCCAGTAACCAAAAAATTACCAACGTTGGTCCACGTTTGCGAATTTTAGTGTGGCGACGTGAGCTTATGTACGTATTGGCAAAAAAACCGAAACTTTCGTCGATCGCCAAAGGAAAACCCTTTGACCTACGGACTTCCGGTTTGGAGGGAATTTAGATGGGTCTGTTGGCTACCCTCAGGAGCAATTGCGTTTTTCCCCTTCACCGTTTAGTGCTGTTTTTGCTCTTTGAAACACAAAAAAAACGTGTTTTTTGCGGTTATTTTAAAATTGCCGCCAGGGTGCTAAGAATATCGGGGTCGGACCCCCAAAATCGTAATCAGGGGTTCATTTTACGTCAGAAAATGCAAAAAAAACGACCTTTTTCCCCAAAAACTGAAAAAATCTTAGTCCAAAAAGGAGAAAGACCCCCCCCTTTGGTATGTTTTGACTCTTTCGATCGCCGAAGGAGAACCCCTTGAAGCACGGACTTCCGCTTTCGCCGACAACCTACTGGGGTCTGTGGCTTAGCACAGAAAAATCTGCGTCGTCATCCGCCGGCTAGAAGTATGTTAGTTTCACGCTTTTAGAACTTTCAAATTGACCGAAAATAGCCATTTTTGCATAAGAGAGGGAAATGTTGAGAATATCGAAACGGCGATATCGAAATCGTAATCAAGGCTTCAAATTACCCCAGAAAGCAAAAAATTACAAACTTTCATCCACGTTTGTGGATTTTACTCTGACAAACACGAGCGTGCGTACGTACTAAGCGATACAATCGATCGCCGAAGGAATACCCTTTGACCTACGGACTTCCGGTTTGCACGAGCATCTGCCGGGGTCTGTTGGCTTGCCACAGGAGCAACTGCGTCCTTCTCGGCCGGTTAAAACTATATTTGTTTCACACGTTTTTGTATTAAAAATACACCGAAAAACCGCTATGAATTAGAAGGTGAACGGTTAGGAATATCAAAACGGCGATTCCGGAATCGTAATCAGGGGTCTAAATTACCCCAGTAACCAAAAAATTACCAACGTTGGTCCACGTTTGCGAATTTTAGTGTGGCGACGTGAGCTTATGTACGTATTGGCAAAAAAACCGAAACTTTCGTCGATCGCCAAAGGAAAACCCTTTGACCTACGGACTTCCGGTTTGGAGGGAATTTAGATGGGTCTGTTGGCTACCCTCAGGAGCAATTGCGTTTTTCCCCTTCACCGTTTAGTGCTGTTTTTGCTCTTTGAAACACAAAAAAAACGTGTTTTTTGCGGTTATTTTAAAATTGCCGCCAGGGTGCTAAGAATATCGGGGTCGGACCCCCAAAATCGTAATCAGGGGTTCATTTTACGTCAGAAAATGCAAAAAAAACGACCTTTTTTCCCAAAAACTGAAAAAATCTTAGTCCAAAAAGGAGAAAGACCCCCCCCTTTGGTATGTTTTGACTCTTTCGATCGCCGAAGGAGAACCCCTTGAAGCACGGACTTCCGCTTTCGCCGACAACCTACTGGGGTCTGTGGCTTAGCACAGAAAAATCTGCGTCGTCATCCGCCGGCTAGAAGTATGTTAGTTTCACGCTTTTAGAACTTTCAAATTGACCGAAAATAGCCATTTTTGCATAAGAGAGGGAAATGTTGGGAATATCGAAACGGCGATGTCGAAATCGTAATCAGGGCTCCAAATTACCCCAGAAAGCAAAAAATTACAAACTTTCATCCACATTTGTAGATTTTACTCTGAAAAAACACAAGCTTTCGTACGTACTAATCGATACAATCGATCGCCGAAGGTAAACCCTTTGACCTACGGACTTCCGGTTTGCAAGAGCATCTGCCGGGGTCTGTTGGCTTGCCACAGAAACAATTGCGTCCTTCTCGGCCTCTTAAAACTATATTTGTTTCACACGTTTTTGTAATTAAAATACACCAAAAAACCGCTATGAATTAGAAGATGAACGGTTGAGAATAGCGAAACGGCGATTCCGGAATCGTAATCAGGGGTCCAAATTACCCCAGTAACCAAAAAATTACCAACATTGGTCCACGTTTGCGAATTTTAGTGCGGCGACGTGAGCTTATGTACGTATTGGCGAAAAAACCGAAAGTTTCGTCGATCGCCGAAGGAAAACCCTTTGACCTACGGACTTCCGGTTTGGAGGGAATTTAGATGGGTCTGTTGGCTACCCTCAGGAGCAATTGCGTTTTTCCCCTTCACCGTTTAGTGCTCTTTTTGCTCTTTGAAACACAAAAAAAACGTGTTTTTTGCGGTTATTTTAAAATTGCCGCCAGGGTGCTAGGAATATCGGTGTCGGACCCCCAAAATCGTAATCAGGGGTTCATTTTACGTCAGGAAATGCAAAAAAACCGACCTTTTTCCCCAAAAACTGAAAAAATCTTAGTCCAAAAAGGAGAAAGACCCCCCCCCTTTGGTATGTTTTGACTCTTTCGATCGCCGAAGGAGAACCCCTTGAAGCACGGACTTCCGCTTTTGCCGACAACCTACTGGGGTCTGTGGCTTGGCACAAAAAAATCTGCGTCGTCATCCGCCGGCTAGAAGTATGTTAGTTTCACGCTTTTAGAACTTTCAAATTGACCGAAAATAGCCATTTTTGCATAAGAGAGGGAAATGTTGGGAATATCGAAACGGCGATGTCGAAATCGTAATCAGGGCTCCAAATTACCCCAGAAAGCAAAAAATTACAAACTTTCATCCACATTTGTAGATTTTACTCTGAAAAAACACAAGCTTTCGTACGTACTAATCGATACAATCGATCGCCGAAGGTAAACCCTTTGACCTACGGACTTCCGGTTTGCAAGAGCATCTGCCGGGGTCTGTTGGCTTGCCACAGAAACAATTGCGTCCTTCTCGGCCTCTTAAAACTATATTTGTTTCACACGTTTTTGTAATTAAAATACACCAAAAAACCGCTATGAATTAGAAGATGAACGGTTGAGAATATCGAAACGGCGATTCCGGAATCGTAATCGGGGGTCCAAATTACCCCAGTAACCAAAAAATTACCAACATTGGTCCACGTTTGCGAATTTTAGTGCGGCGACGTGAGCTTATGTACGTATTGGCAAAAAAACCGAAAGTTTCGTCGATCGCCGAAGGAAAACCCTTTGACCTACGGACTTCCGGTTTGGAGGGAATTTAGATGGGTCTATTGGCTACCCTCAGGAGCAATTGCGTTTTTTCCCTTCACCGTTTAGTGCTCTTTTTGCTCTTTGAAACACAAAAAAAACGTGTTTTTTGCGGTTATTTTAAAATTGCCGCCAGGGTGCTAGGAATATCGGTGTCGGACCCCCAAAATCGTAATCAGGGGTTCATTTTACGTCAGGAAATGCAAAAAAACCGACCTTTTTCCCCAAAAACTGAAAAAATCTTAGTCCAAAAAGAAGAAAGACCCCCCCCTTTGGTATGTTTTGACTCTTTCGATCGCCGAAGGAGAACCCCTTGAAGCACGGACTTCCGCTTTTGCCGACAACCTACTGGGGTCTGTGGCTTGGCACAAAAAAATCTGCGTCGTCATCCGCCGGCTAGAAGTATGTTAGTTTCACGCTTTTAGAACTTTCAAATTGACCGAAAATAGCCATTTTTGCATAAGAGAGGGAAATGTTGGGAATATCGAAACGGCGATGTCGAAATCGTAATCAGGGCTCCAAATTACCCCAGAAAGCAAAAAATTACAAACTTTCATCCACATTTGTAGATTTTACTCTGAAAAAACACAAGCTTTCGTACGTACTAATCGATACAATCGATCGCCGAAGGTAAACCCTTTGACCTACGGACTTCCGGTTTGCAAGAGCATCTGCCGGGGTCTGTTGGCTTGCCACAGAAACAATTGCGTCCTTCTCGGCCTCTTAAAACTATATTTGTTTCACACGTTTTTGTAATTAAAATACACCAAAAAACCGCTATGAATTAGAAGATGAACGGTTGAGAATATCGAAACGGCGATTCCGGAATCGTAATCGGGGGTCCAAATTACCCCAGTAACCAAAAAATTACCAACATTGGTCCACGTTTGCGAATTTTAGTGCGGCGACGTGAGCTTATGTACGTATTGGCAAAAAAACCGAAAGTTTCGTCGATCGCCGAAGGAAAACCCTTTGACCTACGGACTTCCGGTTTGGAGGGAATTTAGATGGGTCTATTGGCTACCCTCAGGAGCAATTGCGTTTTTTCCCTTCACCGTTTAGTGCTCTTTTTGCTCTTTGAAACACAAAAAAAACGTGTTTTTTGCGGTTATTTTAAAATTGCCGCCAGGGTGCTAGGAATATCGGTGTCGGACCCCCAAAATCGTAATCAGGGGTTCATTTTACGTCAGGAAATGCAAAAAAACCGACCTTTTTCCCCAAAAACTGAAAAAATCTTAGTCCAAAAAGAAGAAAGACCCCCCCCTTTGGTATGTTTTGACTCTTTCGATCGCCGAAGGAGAACCCCTTGAAGCACGGACTTCCGCTTTCGCCGACAACCTACTGGGGTCTGTGGCTTGGCACAGAAAAATCTGCGTCGTCATCCGCCGGCTAGAAGTATGTTAGTTTCACGCTTTTAGAACTTTCAAATTGACCGAAAATAGCCATTTTTGCATAAGAGAGGGAAATGTTGGGAATATCGAAAAGGCGATATCGAAATCGTAATCAGGGCTCCAAATTACCCCAGAAAGCAAAAAATTACAAACTTTCATCCACGTTTGTGGATTTTACTCTGACAAACACGAGCATGCGTACGTACTAAGCGATACAATCGATCGCCGAAGGAATACCCTTTGACCTACGGACTTCCGGTTTGCACGAGCATCTGCCGGGGTCTGTTGGCTTGCCACAGGAGCAATTGCGTCCTTCTCGGCCGGTTAAAACTATATTTGTTTTACTCGTTTTTGTATTAAAAATACACCAAAAAACCGCTATGAATTAGAAGGTGAACGGTTAGGAATATCGAAACGGCGATTCCGGAATCGTAATCAGGGGTCTAAATTACCCCAGTAACCAAAAAATTACCAACATTGGTCCACATTTGCGAATTTTAGTGTGGCGACGTGAGCTTATGTACGTATTGGCGAAAAAACTGAAACTTTCATGTGTACGTAATTGTAATTAAAAAAAAAAAAAAAAAAAAAGACTCAAACTTTTTGATTTTACGCAATGTTATTGTTATGCTATTTATTTTGCACATGTGAGTAAACAGTTATATACTTAAAACCCAGTCAGTTATTATAAACAAAGATTTAATAATTCTCAGCAGCTCAGGACTTATTAAGTCTTTCAATTCAAAATTTGTTTTTAAATATCTAATTATATTGTATTGCTTGGTGATCGTTTCGTATTTATGATTGTTAACCCGTTCTTTAAGTTTAATTAAATTGGCAATAGATGGGGTAGGCTAAATCCTAAATAGCAAGCCACATAATGAATAATACATATATAGCAAGTTGTGTGATATTTCTGGTGCAATATAAAAATCTAGGAAGCTATGTAATGAATTAAATAGCTTTAATGTCCTGTTCAAACATTATTATTAGCAATTTGTTATTTAATTAATTTACTAGCCATAGTTTAACAGCTCTTAAATAGTAGGAATAGCATATTAAGTTGCCTATTGTACCTGCCAATCTATTCTAGTGTTACCATAATAAGTTTGACCAACATTTTGATAGTTTTTATAGAATGAAACCATTATCTATAGACATCCAAATTAGTACAGAATGTCATATGACAAATGTTGAAATTAAACAAATTTTTAATCAGGAATAATATCAGATTATTTAAAGTTGGCAAATCAGTTCCTTACAAAAATAAATTTGGCAAATTGCACTCAAGTTGGTTACCATGTAGCAAAAGTCAAAGTTTAAAACCAAAATAAATAATTGTTGCTTAGCAATAGTAAATTAACACAATTGGCAACTACAACTATTACAAATTTATTTATGCAATCAATAATACATTGTATTGACATTAATAATCTCATTTAATCTTATCAGAACTGAATCTTCTCCATATCTCGTGACTAGTTTTTAGATCGAAACAATATTTTAAGTCGCAATAATTTAATTATATACATCCTCATACAGATGGAATTAAGGTAGCAAACTTAAGAACAAATAAATTTATTACATTTTAAACAGCTATTATTAGTCTATTACATGAATGTGTTTACAATGGAGCTTTGTGTACAAGATTAAACCAGTGGCCGCATTCGCATCTCTTTGGTTGTCCCTTGTGTAACCACATCCAATTCACACTGGTCGCTTCTTCTTCACAAATGCATCCAACTAAACGTGCATCAAAAGCGGAGGGAATTTCGTTAGGTTGCGATTTAGTACCAGCACCACGTTTAATTACTCTCAAATCGAAAGGATTATCGTTTCCTGCTACTTTGGCTAATAATTCACGTTTTTCTAAACCAGTGGCATGTTCCACAGGATCACCACAAGTTACTAAAAATAATAAATACAATCAAATTAATTATAATAGTTAGGTTATGATTAATTAATTGTATAACAGATGAAAATTTGAAGGAATCTTATGTGATATTGGAAGGAAATTACTAAATTACGTAATGTCAGTTTAGAGGTAAAAATGAAGTTTGATGATTAATGGCGTGTAATTGATGGGATTTGATTGAATTGTGTTTACCTTTAGTGGCGAAGCGTCTGGAGGCGTAGAATACGTTTCTTCTAGCAGTGCTTACTGCAATTTTTCCGCACAAGGAAGCCATTTTGTAAATTTATTTAAGCGGCTGACGATCTGGTCGAAACACACTTCGATTTCTGATGAAGGGAGAGACTGGATTGCAAGACTACCAACAATACGAAAAATAAAAGTTGTTGATTTGTGATAGGCAACTGTATATGCAATTTTGTGTTATGGGTTGCATATAGTTTGTTATTTTAATCAAAATTATATTACTTGGGACTAATTTAGTTAAATAATTATAAAATAAAATTTTAATTTAGTTGTTCCCATCGTTTTAATAAATTTATTTTATTAAATTATGGCTGGTTTGTATATAGGATTAATTGTTAATTAATTTAAACCATAGCACCAGTGGCGTGCGATAAATTATAAAATTCAAATGATAAAATTCTTACAATCAGTCTAATCGGGCAATTTTTATAAAATATGTTGAATAGTAGCTTAAAATGTTTAAAAAATATTGAAATTATAAAATTCGTTTTATTAACATTGTTTCTATAAGCGTTAAATGATGAAAATTGATCTCACATCACATCTCACAGTCGTAAAACAAAAACTAATCGGGCAAAAATTATAAAATTTGCTGTATAAATTGCCCAACATGTTTGTAAAGTTACTAAAAATATAAAAATTGTAGAATTGTTTCAATAACATTGTTTTCGTGAGCGTTAAATAGTAAAAATTAGTAAAATTCTCACGTAATCCGTCGTAAAACAAAAAATAATCGAGCAATTTTGCTAAAACTTGTTGTTAACTGGCCAAACATGTTTGCAAACGTAATTAAATCATAAAAACTGAAAAATTGTTTTGACAACATTGCTTTGGTAAGTCTTAAACAGTAAAGTTTAGTAAAATTTTCACATAGTTGGTCGTAAAACAAAAACTAACCAAACAATTTTTATCAAATTTGCTGGATAGTAGCTCAACATGTATGCAAACATACTGAAATTATAAAAATTCTAATATTGTTTTAATAACATTGTATTCGTAAGCGTCAAATGATAAAAATTGTTAAAACTCTCACGTAATCGGTCGTAAAACAAAAACTAATCGGGTGATTTGTATAAAATTTGTTGTATAGAAGCCCAACATATTTGCAAATATACTCAAATTATAAAAATCGTAAAATTGTTTTGATAACATTGTTTTCGTAAGCATTGAATGGTAAAAAATATTAAAATTCTTACGTAATCTGTCGTAAAATAAAAACTAATCGGACAATTTTGATAAAATTTGTTGTATAGTGGCCTAACACGTTTGCAAACATACTGAAATTATAAAAATCGTAATATTGTTTTAATAAGATTGTTTTCGTAAGCGTTAAATGGTAAAAATTAGTAAAATTCTTACGTAATCAGTCGTAAAATAGAAACTAATCGTTCAATTTTGATAAAATTTGTTGTATAGTAGCCTAACACGTTTGGAAACATACTGAAATTATAAAAATCGTAAAACTATTTGAAAAACATTGATTTTCTAACCGTCAAATGATAAAAACTACTAAAATTCTCACGTAATTGGTCACAAAACAAAACCTAGCCGGGCGATAATGCTAAAATTTGTTGTATAGTAGCCTAACATGTTTGCAAACATACCGAAATTATAAAAACCGTAAAATTGTTTTGATAACATTGCTTCCGTAAGCCTTAAATGGTAAAATTCAGTAAAATTCGTCGTAAAACAAAAACCAATCTTGCAATTTTTATCAAATGTGTTGCAACATACTGAAATAATAAAAATTGTAAAATTGTTTTATTCACCGACACCATTTGTAATCGCTCCAGTGCTTCAAAAGCTCCTCCTTTGCTGGAACACAATGTCATCTATGTAGATTCAAAGAATCTTATCATTTCTCAAAATACTGTGTTCACGTAACGCTGAATCAGTAGATAGTTAAACTCCGCCATATTGGTTTAAGCTAAACAACTTTGATTATTCGCAATTTTTGTTATTTGCCAATTTATCATACTTATTACTTTTTCATAATTTGTAGTTTATATTCATTTTATAATCCTGCACATTGTGAGTTATTAAAATGATGTGACTGTAGAATTATATGCAAATTTATTGCATTTTTCTCGTCCTCGTCCTTGCATTACAACATGTATGTAGGACTCCAGGATAGCATAAATATGAAGGAATGATGATGAGAAAAATGTTTAATTATCCAAGAGATGCGCAAAATATTTGTTTACAAGAATTTTGTCAACAAGTAATTAATTACAATGTCAACTCAATCGGCCACCTGCGGAGTAAATCGTATATTAAAAATTAAAAACTTACCTGATTATTCTATCCCCCCAACCCCAACCACACACAAAATAAATAAAAAACCAATTTACTGTATATTTTTAATTATTATAACTTAATGAAATTATTCTTAAATATTAAAACTAAACTATGTATTATTCGGATTCTGCGGTCCCGTTAGATTGCGTTAGAAACACTGGCTGCGAACCTGAATTTTGTTGTACCTGCAACAAAAATTTAACGAATTTAAACATATTTTTTATTATTTCCAAATAATGAATATTTACCTGTATTATTTGAGGCTGTGACGTTTGTATTGGTGCTGCTTGAATAATTAAAGGCTGAGATGTGTTGTTTTGCAGCTGCATTCGAATCATTTGTAATTGTTGGGGAGATAATTGAATCTGAAAGAAAATATATCGCAATTGAGTAATGAAGTGTGTACGACGTAGAGCCAGCCAATTTAGCTTGCTCAGTAGAATGTGAGATATGTGAGCGCAAAAAAGGTTCGCGACGGCGTTGTTGCAATAATTGAAAAATTATATATCACAAGTTTCTCACTAATACTAGTTTCGGCTCGACTAGAGCCTTTTACGTAATGTAATAAGTTAACTTCTATATAAAATATTCTACAAATACATCACTAGTTTCAGCTCGATTCTATAGAAGTTAATTTATTGCATCTGTAGAAGGCTCTAGTCGAGCCGAAACTAAGATATATGAAATAAATGAAATTTTCATAAACTTGAATTATCACGTCACAACTATAAATTATTATAGATATTTGTTGCAAATTATTAAGCTAAAGTGGCCGCACGTGTGGACTATTAAGAAAATAGACTTACAGGTATTTGTTGAACTTCTCCACTAGGTGTGACAATCTGTTGAACTATTTGTATTCCCCCAGCTTGCGATTGCGGTGACGTACTTGGTTGCTGGATCATGACAGGAGTTTGAGGTGATGTAGTGGCGGTTGTTGATGTACTCGCTGCGCTCTGTGAAATATCAATCAACATTGTTTTTCATGAATGTTACAACATTCACAAAATAAGTACTATAATCGGCTCAATTCTCTATGCATATTGCTAGATAGCAACATTGTTATCGAGCAAAGTTGCATAGAAAAATAGACAGAATGGATGGTTGAGACCATTCATACTAATTTACTAAGTTTTAATATATTACTTGATCAATTTGTACTGTTTGTACTTGCTGCGGTTGTACAATTTGTATTGTGTTTTGAGGTTGCGTGGTTGTTGCGGTGGCTTGCCCTCCTGTATTCTGTAGCGACTGGTGATGTTGTTGCGCTAAATGGAAATAGTATTGTACCTGAAAATCGATGTTTGTTTAGCAAACTTTTAAAGCGCAGCAATTTATCATAATTACCTGATCGGAATTAACTACAGCTCTTCCTTGAGTTTCTTCTTTTGGTTTGTTTGGTTTTATATCGTCTCTAGGCACTATGTCAATAAGGAAATCGAATTGGTCAAATTTTGTGATTGCCATTGCTATGTCATTTCTCTGTAAAGCAAGAACTATTTATAATTTTATGAAATAATTTTTCTCACAAGTTTGTTCTTACAAATACGTTACTAGTTTCGGCTCGACTATAAACTTTTAGTAAATTTCGTGTATTAACTTCGCAAATTTAAAGCTAAAAATTAGCTTTAACTGAAGATTAAATTAAAGTTGAAAGTAACCGACCGCAGAGAGTAGACATTATTGACAAAACATTAATAATCACAATAAATTAAATATTATATAATTATTTTACAAATCGAAATGATCTCAATTAAGTATAGAAATTATTATATAAAAAAATAAGAACAAAAAGCCGGTAGAATATTTCGGTAAATTCGGTGAGAAAGGGATATAGTCATCACATAACTGGTTTCTTTACTTTCTTCTTAATACTGTTTATTCACCGTTTCTCAGTCCACTTCGCCGGTTGTGTGAGATTTCGTGAGTTATTAGAATGTACAAACAAAAATAGTTAGTAAATAAAAGTAAGTAATATTTGTTCTTTTAATTTTTTTGCAAATGAATTTTATATTTGTTTCCGTGATTTTGAAAATAATAATAATGTTTTTAAATAAAAAGTAAAATCATTTGAATGAATGAAATGTCATTGTAGTAATAATCGATTCCGGAAATTTCATAAGATATTATAAAAATCTAATAATAAACAATAATTAAAGGTAATAAATTAGCAAAAATCAAAACAAATTATCCAGTAAATATAGAAACTTTCCGATATTATGATATTTATAGAATGCGCTAACTCATTGATAAAAAAAATATTCACTGTGAAAAAATAATACTGTAAAGAGTAAGTTAATTTAATTATATAAGAAAGCATATTTATTTAATTCAAAATTACATTTTTAGAATAATTCCGAAGCGATTGCACGAATAGAAACCAGTAAGCAGTCTACGAGAAGGTTTACAGGATGGGAAAAATTGTGCTTATCGTGACGAGTGTTTTGGTGATTGGAATCGCAATACGCATCTATTCGATACTTCAATTATCGCCGCCTCCAGTTTTAGAAAATACGTATTGGGGACCTGGCGCACCGAATAATGATGATATTAAAATAAGACCGTTTAAAATTGATATTCCAAATGAGGTTAGTATAGCACAAGATTATTAAAAGTATTTATTAAGTCTTTCATTATTATAATTCTAAAGTTCAAACTTTCGGTTCAAAAAGAATACTCTAAAAACCTTAGAACTTAAAACTTATAGACACGTCTTTTACCGGCGCAGTAAAGCCAACATGATTAGCACATGTGACGTCATTTGTGGGCAAAACCGCTCAATTAGCAGACTTTGTATTAAATGTGTATGAATACAGATTTTGTATGGACTAAAGACCGGTATATACATATCTGTTCAGTGAGGTATTGATTAGTTACGTGTTCAGTAAACTTATATTATATTTTGTTTATATGCCACAATTAATAAACGCTTGCTTACAATGATTTTATACAGGTAGTACAGTTGAACATTTTTTTCTCAATACTAAAACTATAAATGGCAAATCTATTGTTGCTTTTGTTTAGTAAGAGTAACTACTAACCCCATAATCGCGTGTCGTCATTTGTGGGTATAGAACGTTATGTTGGCTTCACCATGCAACGAGCGGAAAATAACACGTCTATAAATGTTAATTTCATTTTGATCATTGCTAGGCAGTGGCGTAGCTAAGATTCTAAAAAATATTGAAAAATATTTTTAAATCTAATAAACTCTCTCCATTCAATCTAACACGTTGTAACGTGTAGTGCGTATAGAATGGCGGATAGGCCACTCAACTTACACGCTATTGTAGTTGGTAGTAATGGAAACAATCTGGTGGGGCAGGTTTCCGGGAATCCTTCGAAAACCCTGCAACCACTTTAGTATAAATCTGGTCGTTCCCAAGAAAGGGGCTTTTTATGTATCGCAAATGTGCGGATTGAATCCGTTCGGCATAACGGGTCTTCGACGTGAGTGCGGAAGACGTTATAGTATAGTTTGTAACATATGTACATGTACCTATGCCGACACGAATAGTATAATAAAGCTGATAGTGCACGACCTGGCGTCCTTATTATTATATAACAAACCCTACCCGTCCTTCCGTAAGACCCAGGCTTCGCCGATATTTAGTTGGAGCCGCCACCTCAGGTGGTGCATCTATGCAGCCGGTAGGGTGTTACAACCTCTTAAAGTAATATATGACTCTCATAATATCCTTTCAAGTTTGACTTCTGCGTCTTCTCAATCTGTAGTGCCTCTCAAAACCTTTCATTCCCCGTTTAAACCTTTTATCCTTTGAAAATTTCAAAATTATTCCGACTATTCTATTCTGCAATTTTGCCTCTGCTCTGTATGTAATGTTGACAACTTACATCACAGGTTGGCGCACAGTTTTAAATGTATACCAATCCACTGTAGAGATTATTCATCTAGTCCGGACCAAAAAAGATTTATTACGCAGGTTCTCACCTATTACAGAATAGCAGAGTTTGCTAAAAATCCACCGAGTAGAGCTTACCTGCCTGTGGTTTGTTTTTGTTTAAAGACTGACTAACAAGTGATCCTAAAAACTTTTCAGTTCTCTTTTCTCTGTCCTTGCTTGCAGTCGGACTGCTGTGCACAACACAACTGATCCACCCTTGCTCAGACCTTCGCTCGGACCATAGCATCGTACCTACGCTCATCGTTGAGAGCTTTGACCACTGAATATTGAAGCTTTTATCCTAGTTTGGTACCCTTGCTCACTGCTCCAACTTTACACGAAGCCCATAAAGAAACCCACGAAAACTTCTAAGGGTGCGGATACAACGTAGACCCTCACCAATCATAGCATTGTACCTTCGCTCATTGATCAGCTCTTCGACCCTGGAGCTTTGTTCCTAACTTAGAACCCTCGCTTGTCGCTCCAATCCTCAAGCAACTAACTTGGAATCGAAGCTCTAATGTTCTGGGGTTGGAAAGCTGAAGAGTACAATGTTATGATCGTAACGAGGGTTTCCGTTAAAGGTCCTCGTTAGTTTTCTCTTAAAAGATCTGTGTAGCCATTGAACAGTGTTTCTTTCAGTTGGTTTCTTTGAACCCACTCACGTCGATCGTCGTTCACGTTCGATTGTCGAGTCAGCTGGCGGTTAACTTCGTGTCCACAAGTTGCCATTGCTATTCTGTGTTCTCATGTATATCTACCGGAGCAGAAGTCTAGGCGGTTGTGATACATTCTGGTGTAGTCGTCTTTAGGGTGACTATGTTGACTTCAGTCTGGGTCGCTCTTGACCTTTTGCTTTTTGTGACAATCGGAAAATCTTCTAACTGCTGTCGAGTCAGTAGTGATTAACTCCAGGTGTGGCCCTCGAATTACCTTTGCTAAAGTCGCTCATGCTAGTTGTAGCTATGAAAGTAGATTCTTAAAAATTGATTTTCTTTAACGACCTAGTCCATAGCCAAGGGTGACAAATAAGTGGTTCTCTGTTCTCGCCTGCAGGCAGGCTACTTCTAACTGTCAAGTCCTAAGGGTTTCTCTTGTGGGGTTCGTGTTGCAATTGGATAATGACATTTACACTAAGTTTCTCTAGACCTACTCACTTCAATCGGGGTTCGATCGTCGAGTCAACTTCAGGTGTGGCCCTCAAGTTAGCGTTGCTAACCTTGGTACTGCTCTGATCTGATTTCTACCGTGATCATTCACCTTTAGCCTGCGCGAGTGTGTCGACTTTAGTCTAGGTCGGTCTCAGTGTTGGAGGGAAGGAATTGCACGTTTTTTTAACCGTCTCGGAAAAAGTCTTTCTCATTATTTTGCCTTTCTTAAGACTCAGAAGATTACTAAATTCCAAATTTTGTCATTTGTCAAGTTTTGAAACAGTAAAATAAACGACCTCCTCACTATGATAACTATGTGCCCTTCCTCTTTGTAGAACCTTGCTTAGCTAAGCCACTGATTTAAAGACAATGTTTAAAAACTTCTGCCTTGAGGTACCACATAAGAAAAACTCGTAGGGGCTCCTATCAGAGAAGCGCATCACCGTACCAATATCCGTAGTACAGAAGGACGTTTCCAAGCAGAACGCATTTTAGACTGCTCTATTGACGCTCTTACTTCAGTTTTCAGATCTTCTTAGTCTCCTCTTATAGCCTTTTTTGCATTTCCCTCGAGAACCTGTTTCTAAGACACCAAAGCCTTCTAATATTCTTTAGTATAACTTAAAGTCTACTACGACTTTCTCAATATCCCGTTAGTCTTTAAACATCCGATAATAGTCTCCAAGATCTTATCTAATATTTATTAAAGGCGTCTATGACCATTACTCTGAATGAATCTTAATAATCTACAACTTTAAAATTGTTTACAGACGCTCTAGGGAGTGTTTATGAACTCTTCGTGTGCTCAAAATAAAAGAACATCACGTTTCTTTGTCGTAAATGAGCTAAACATAGCTTCGATGAGCTAACCTAACAACCTAACTCCCCGATCTAGGTTCAAACTACCCTATTAAACATTCAAAGTCAAATAGCCAAAGATGACTTTGAGCAAGTGACCGTATACGTCATATTTAATTGACGTCAAGTATACATTAGATTGAAGATAGATCAAGTAAAGTTGACAGTTAACACATTTTGATCAATATTTGCGCAAAATTTGTACACAAGTTCAAGTTTACTTGATCAATCTTCAACCTTATGCAGTTACGTGCGTGACAGGCATAACCGGAATGCAACCTACCTTGTTCTCATAAAATTATTAGTCTTTTATCCCAAAAATCTAAACTAACCTTGTTCTCACTCATACTTCAATGCAGAAAAGCTATTAATAACCTCTAACCCTAACTTCACCATTCAACTCCTTCTTCCCTTCTATCAACTAGATCAATATCAAAAACCTGATTCTAATTACAATAATAATACTTACATATTCTCATTTCAGGTAATCAAAGACCTCAAAGATCGCCTAAACAAACAAAGACCATTAACACCATCCCTAGAAAACGCATTCCACACCTACGGCATCAACAGCAAACTATTAGAAGAAATCATAACATTCTGGAAAACAAAATACGATTGGAAACAACGGGAAAAATACCTAAACCAATTCCCGCAATTCAAAACAGAAATCCAAGGCCTAAACATCCACTACCTCCATATAAAACCAACCAATCCAAACGGACGCAAAGTATTACCACTACTGCTTCTACATGGCTGGCCGGGATCTATTAGAGAATTCTACGAAATAATTCCAATGCTAACTGAAGCACGCGAAGGATACGATTTTGTTTTTGAAGTAATAGCACCTTCGCTGCCAGGTTTTGGATTTTCGCAAGCAGCATCAAAATCTGGTTTAGGTGCTGCTCAAATGGCGGTTGTGTTTAAAAATTTAATGAAACGTTTAGGTTACGATCAATTTTATTTGCAAGGAGGCGATTGGGGTGCTGTGATTGCCAACTATATGGCTTCAATGTTTGAAAATAATATTAAAGGAATGCATGCCAACGGTTGCATCACTATAGCTCCAATAAGTAATTTGAAACTATTTTTGGGAAGCTTATATCCTTCCTGGATTGTTGATAAAGAACAAGAGGATAGAGTTTACCCATTGGGGTCGTATATAAGTAATTTAACTCTGGAAACTGGTTATTTGCATTTGCAATCAACTAAACCTGATACGGTGGGTGTTGCTTTGAATGAATCGCCTGTTGGATTGGCTGCTTATATTTTAGAAAAATTCATTTTTTGGACTAGGTCTGAATATGTTCATGAGGAGGATGGTGGATTGAAGATTTATAAATATGAGGATCTTTTGGATAATGTTATGATTTATTGGGTTACGAATTCTATTACAACGTCAATGAGGTTGTATTCGGAATCGTTTAGGAAGAGTCATTTTGGTCTCAATGTTCATAAGTGAGTATTATATAGGGTGTACAGTTATTTGTAAGGTTAGGTTAGGTTTATGAATAGAATCCAATGCAACGTCATTTCGATTGCGATCAGTAAGGCAGAGTGCCAGCTGAGGCTGTAAGAAATTCCAGTATGACTTCTATTTTTCGGATTATCTCAAAAAATACAAAAACGTTCGCAGCCACCCTTTCTAAATTACTCGAATTCGCTCTGGTGCGGTTACTAGCGGCATGCAAACGTCGTTTTACGCTTATTAAAGCCTGATACATGCAAGTAGCAAATTGTATTATCAGCATCCCCAACCCAGAAGGGAAAGTGTTATTTTAGGCATAATATTTATTTTATTTTGATTTCAGTGTTGCCGTAAACGTTCCCACTGCGTGTACATATTCTAAGCACGAATTCTTTTACCAGCCACCATCAATTCTGAAGGAGAAATTCAGAAACATGGTACATCATGCTGTATTAAGCGACGGCGGGCATTTTGTCGCCTTACAAGTACCCAAGTTACTTGGAGATGACATATGGATTGGAATGAAGAAGATAGAATCAGCAATAGAAAACTAATTGTAGAATATAATGAATAGTTTATCATTTTTAGAATAAAATCAAGCAACTTTAGACAGAACAAAGATTAGTGAAAACAAGTTGTACCAAAATTGATTTCTTTTTATTTCTTACAAAGTATTCGGTTTATTCCAACACGAATTGGACAGTAAATATTTGTCATACTTTTATGCTAAGTAATTTATGTGTGTGTGTAGAAATGATTAAATTATCAAAAAAATAAAAATATTGTGAGACACCCTGTATAATAAGTTAATCCTAAACTAAAATCGTATTTCTGAACGCACCTATAATTTTGAGCCGAATTGTATCGTTCCTATTCTAAACGCACTCTTAATTTCAACTTCATTCCATTCAAACTAAATAGTGACTAACTTCACTACAAACATTTGAATTCTACCAACTTCAGTTAATTGAATCAATTCTAACCAACTTCATTCAGATCAATTATAACCTAAATTGTAACAATTTAAATAGAATTTCATAACTAATCAACTACATACCTGTAATGTTCTCCTCTTATTATCTTCAGTATGAATCCATGATCTCAGTGTAAGTTCATGAATAAAAATCTCTGCAGCCTTGGCAAACAATAGAGGTGCTTCGGCGGATATCATCTTAACATCCTCATCGAGTTTCATAATCTTTTTAATTCGAGCCAGAGGTAAAACTTGTTGTTTTAAATCCATCTAAAATAAATTTTATTTAAATAATTTATTATTGATTAAAGTTTACTTAATACGTACATTTCCTATTGCTTTAATTTCTTCCATAACTTTAGGCCAGAATTGCGATAATGCTGCCTGAGCATCACTGGGTGTTTGCGGTTGATCATCGGATATTTCAGGTTTCTGATCCACCTCCGAACCATCGCTACTTAAAATTATAATTAATTATTAAAACCATAGCAACAATAAAACAAAATTTATTTAAATTATTTTTATTTAAAAGCCAAGCTGGAAAAATCCATTATATTCTAACCCTAAAGTTAATAGTGATTGTAAATTTCGCAACACTTACGCATTTAAAAAGAAAACTGACATCTTGGGCGATTTGTTGATGGATTGTTGATAATTTTCAAAATCTGTGCACTAAAATGTTGAAGAACACAGGAACCAATCACTTATTTTCGTGCACTCCGCAATCCAATCAAGTGTCATGGTGTCGAGACGATGACACTCACAATTATCTGAAGTTAGTTACAAATTAATTCAATCGAATAAATACATTATTTTATTAATAATTTAAAGTAATTGAGTTTTAATATTAAATCATTTATGGAATAATTGATTGGTTGCATTAAATTTGATTGAAAAGTGTTATTGAATTGTTTGATACCACTTATTAAACTTTGGTGTATGTTTGGTTGCATACGTTGGTGTCTAATGCTACCAAATAATATTGATTGAAAATTGAATCAGTTTGGATTTAATTTTGAATTTGTCAACTTTGTTGTTTGTACTGTCATAATTTGTTAAACATAATGCTCCCAAACAGTAAAAATTAAAATTGTTTAAAAACTGTCATGATATGTTTACAAAATATTAATTTAAGCACCAACTGTTATGATTTTTTGACAAACTGTCATAATTTGCATATAAACTGTCAAACAAATTAATTAAAAATCAAAATTATTTACAAACTTTTATTATATGTTTACAAAATATAAATTTAAACATAAACTGTTATAATTGTATGATAAACTGTCATGATTTGCATTTAAACTATCAAACATAATGCCCCCAAACAGTCAAAAAATAAAATTATGTACAAACTGTCACAATATATTTACAAAATGTTAATTTAAGCACAAACTGTTATGAATTTTCTACAAGCTGTCATAATTTGCATATAAACTGTCAAACTTAATGCCCGCTAACAGTCAGAAAGTCAAATTATTTACAAACTGTCACAATATGTTTTTAAAATGTCAATTTAAGCACGAACTGATTTGAATTTTTCAAAAACTGTCATAATTAGCGTATAAACTGTTAAATATAATGCTCTCAAATAGTCAGAAACTAAAATTATTTACAAACTGTCACAATATATACAAAATGACAATTTATTATTTAATAAACAATGATTGGACAGATCAATATTTAATTTCACAGTTGACACTTTCTTATATTTGACAGTTGGTATTTTATTTTGACTGATTAACTCCTAACCTCACTTATTTTTTGCGAGTTTATGTTTTTATTTTGACAGTTTGAGAATTTAATTTGACAGTTGAAAATAATTTTGATTTTAATTATGATTTGAAACAATTTAAGACACTATTTAACAGTATTTGACAGTTTGCAAATAATTTTTGACAGCTTCTAAGCTTTTTAAATGCAAATTTTGATTTATTAAATATAATTGACAGTTTTGAAATACTTCAGAAACATTGTTGATCAATTTAAGAACATTTTGAGAACTTGTGACAGTTTATGAGTATAGATAAACTGTCATACAATCTACAAAATGTGATAAACTGTCAAAATATGAACAAACTGTAATAAAATGTAAAATATAAACAATCTGTCAAATTATTTATAAACTGTCATACACTCTACCGACTCTGATAAACTGTCAAAATATTTTCAAACCATTATAAATTGTCATAAAATGTAAAAATAAACAAACTGTCAAATTATTTATAAACTGTCATACACTCTACAGAATCTGATAAACTGTCAAAGTATTTACAAACCATCATAAACTGTCATAAAATGTAAAAATGAGCAAACTGTCAAACTATTTATAAACTGTCATACACTATAGACTTTGATAAACTGTCAAAATACTATAAGCTGTCAAAATATCTACAAACCATCATAAACTGTCATAAAATGTAAAAATAAACAAACTGTCAAATTATTTATAAACTGACATACACTTTACAGAATCTGATAAACTATCAAACTATTATAAGCTGTCAAAATATTTACAAACCATCATAAACTGTCATAAAATGTAAAAATGAACAAACTGTCAAATTATTTATAAACTGTCATACACTCTACAAAATCTGATAAACTGTCAAAGTATTATAAGCTGTCAAAATATTTATAAACCATCATAAACTGTCATAAAATGTAAAAATGAACAAACTGTCAAAACCTTTATAAATTGTCATACACTTTACACTCTGATAAACTGTTAAAATATTATAAGCTGTCAAAATATCTACAAACCATCAAAAACTGTCATAAAAAAATTAAACTGCTATTAACTGTCAAAATAAACTGTCATCAAGTTTTTAAACCATCATAAATTGTCAAAATAAGTATAAATAAACTGTCAGAATATTAATAAACATTCATTAAAAATTTAAACTGTTATAATCTGTCAAAATGCCTCCACATTGAGCGTTGCGTTGTTTTAATTGTTAATTGATATTTCAACCATAATAGCGCTAACAACTTAAAAGGTAATTCTAATTCTTTGATTTAAACTTTGCTTTTGTGGTAGCCTATAGACTAGCGCCTCTATATGTAGTTTGGCAAACCATTTTATATATGCTTATTTGGTTGCCTATATTTAGGAGCACGTGCAGGGCCGTATCTAAAAATACTAGGAGCGCAGTATCATAAATATTGATTTTAAATAATATTAACTTTGACATAGTTTAAACAATTATAACTTCTAAATTGTTTATTGAAAATTGATGAAATTTGGCACTAATTTGTTTTAATAGTTTTATAACTAACTCTGAAAAAATGATCTAAATTGATACGCTCAGTTTGACATAATTTAAATTTAATCAACTTGGTAAGTTTCACCTTGAAACCAAGGAGGCCAATAAAACAATTATAACTTCTAAACTGTTCATTGGAAATTAATGAAATTTGGTACCAATTTGTTTCAATAGTTTTATATCTAAATCTGAAAAAACGATTTAAATTTATACGCTCAGTTTGACACAACTTCAATTTTATCAACTTGGTAAGTTTCAACTTTAAACTATGGAGGCTAACAAAACAATTATAACTTCTAAATTGTTTATTGGAAATTAATGAAATTTGGTAGTAATTTGTTTCAATAGTTTTATAACTAACTCTGAAAAAATGATCTAAATTGATACGCTCAGTTTGATATAATCTAAATTTAATCAACTTAGTAAGTTTCAACTTTAAACTAAAGAAGTTAATAAAACAATTATAACTTCTAAACTGTTCATTGAAAATTTAAGAAATTTGCTATAAATTTGTTTCAATGATATTATAACTAATTCTGAAAAAATGATTTAAATTTATACGCTCAGTTTGACGCAACTTAAATTTAATCAACTTGGTAAGTTTTAACTTTAAACTAAGAAGGCTAACAAAACAGTTGTAACATTTAAACTGTTCATTGAAAATTGATGAAATTTGGTACTAATTTGTTTCAATAGTTTTATATTAATTATTTTTATTAATAAAACAATTATAACTTCTAAACTGTTCATTGGAAATTGATCAAATTTGTTACTAATATGTTTTGATCATCATTAGTACTAATTGTGCAAAAATGTTCTAATTTAATAGGCTCAATTAAAAATAATTTAAATTTAATTCATCTACCCTAACCAAGCTGAAAACTTTTATTCTTAATAAAATATTTTATAACTTTCAAACTACTTATTAAATTTTAATATAATTTGGCAACAATATACTTCAATAGTAGTAGTATAATTTGTACTAATTTCATTTAATTCGATACGCTAAATTTAACATATTCTTAATTTAATCAATCTACCCTAACCAAGCTAAAAACTCTTTTTCTTAATAAAATGTTTTATGATTTCTAAACTACTTATTAAATTTTAATACAAATTGGCAACAACAGACTTTAATGTTAGTAGTATAATTTGTATTAATTTTATTTAATTTGATACTCTAAATTTTATATAACCTCAATTTAATTAATCTACCCTAATCAAGCTGACAACTTCTATTCTTAACAAAATATTTTTTAATTTCTAAACTATTTATTGAATTTTATTACAAATTGGCAATAACAGACTTCAATGTTATTAGTATAATTTGTATTAATTTCATTTAATTCGATACGCTGAATTTAACATAATCTTAATTTAATCAATCTAACCTAATCAAGCTGAGAACTTCTACTCTTAACAAAATATTTTTTTAATTTTCAAATTATTTATTGAATTTTAATACAAATTGGCAACAATATACCTCAATATTAGTAGTATAATTTGTATTAATTTAATTTAATTTGACACGCTAAATTTTACATAATCTTACTTTAATTAATCTACCCTAACCAAGCTGAGAACTTTTATTCTTAATAAAATATTTTATAATTTTCAAACTACTTATTAAATTTTAATATAATTTGGCAACAACATACTTTAATATTAGTAGTATAATTTGTATTAATTTTATTTAATGTGACATGCTGAATTTTACATAACCTTAATTTAATCAATCTAACCTAATCAAGTTGATTACTTCTACTCTTAACAAAATATTTTTTGATTTTCAAACTATTTATTGAATTTCAATACAAATTGGCAATAACAGACTTCAGTGTTAGTAGTATAATTTGTATTAATTTCATTTAATTTGATACGCTAAATTTTACATAACCTCAATTTAGTCAACCTACCCTAACCAAGCTAAGAACTCCTATTCTTAATAAAATATTTTATAATTTCCAAACTACTTATTAAATTTTAATATAATTTGGCTACAATATATTTCAATATTAGTAGTATAATTTGTATTAATTTCATTTAATTTGATACGCTGAATGTTACATAATCTCAATTTAATCAATCTACCCTAAGTAAGCTGAAAACTATTTTTGATAAAATATTTTATAATTTTCAAACTACTTATTGAATTTTAATACAATTTGGCAATAATATACTTCAATATTAGTAGTATAATTTGTGTTAATTTTATTTAATTCGATACGCTAAATTTTACATAACCTCAATTTAATCAATCTACTCTAATCAAGCTGACAGCTTCTACTCTTAACAAAATACTTTTTAATTTCTAAATTATTTATTGAATTTTATTACAAATTGGCAATAACAGACTTCAATGTTAGTAATATAATTTGTGTTAATTTTATTTAATTCGATACGCTACATTTTACATAATCTTAATTTAATCAATCTACCCTAACCAAGCTGAAAACTTCTATTCTTAACAAAATGTTTTATAATTTTCAAACTACTTACTAAATTTTAATATAATTTGGCAACAATATACCTCAATATTAGTAGTCTAATTTGTATTAATTTCATTTAATTCGTTACGCTGAATTTTACAGAACCCTTATTTAATCAATTTACCCTAGCCAAGCTGAAAACTTTTATTCTTAATAAAATATTTTATAATTTTTAAACTATTTATTGAATTTTAATACAATTTGGCAACAATATACTTTAGTATTAGTAGTTTAATTTGTAATCATTTCATTTAATTCGACACGCTAAATTTTACATAACCTCAATTTAGTCAACCTACCCTAACCAAGCTAAGAACTCCTATTCTTAATAAAATATTTTATAATTTCCAAACTACTTAATAAAAAATTAAATTTTAATATAATTTGGCTACAATATATTTCAATATTAGTAGTATAATTTGTATTAATTTCATTTAATTTGATACGCTGAATGCTACATAATCTCAATTTAATCAATCTACCCTCAGTAAGCTGAAAACTATTCTTGATAAATTATTTTATAATTTTCAAACTACTTATTGAATTTTAATACAATTTGGCAATAATATACTTCAATATTAGTAGTATAATTTGTGTTAATTTTATTTAATTCGATACGCTAAATTTTACATAACCTCAATTTAATCAATCTACCTTAATTAAGCTAAGAACTCCTATTCTTAATAAAATATTTTATAATTTTTGAACAACTTATTGAATTTTAATACAAATTGACAATAATATACTTTAATGTTAGTACTATAACCTGTATTAATTTGATTTAATTTGGCACGCAGGATTTTACATAATATCAATTTAACCAATCTACTCTAACCAAGCTGAGAATTCCTATTCTTAATCAAATATTTTTTTAATTTCAAACTACTCATTAAATTTTAATACAAATTGGCAACAAAATATTTCAATATTAGTAGTATCACATGTATTAATTTCATATAATTCAACACGCTAGATTTTACATAATCTCAATTTAATCAATCTACCTTAACCAAGCTCATATTCTTAATAAAGTATTTTTTTTTAAATTTTATAATAAATAATACTGCTTTAAGATACAGAAATTTGTTATTGGATCACTCTATATATATATTAAGGTAGTCCGCGCATAAATATCCATGCATAATTTAATCGTTTCCACTTCGATTAATATTGAAAACAATACACAATTTTGCCCATTGTTCGGACATACTCGTCAATAAATCTAGGGTGGTTTTATATAATCTCAATCTGAATCCTTTAGATCCGTCCTCTCATTGTTTCAACTGTTTCTCTGTTGTGCCGGACAAGGTATCAAAACGTATTTTTGTTATGTATGCGACGATTAAAGCGAAATTAAATCAGTTTTGTTTAATTAAATCTTGGTTATGATTTCAACAAAATTAATATGTAAAAAATATTATGTATTCAAAATATAAATTTTTTTGGTTACACATAAGCTAGCAACTATTTGTCATCGCCAAATTAAAAATCGTTCTCAGTATTCGGAGAATGGAAATTTAAATTTAAAATTGACTTTGCAAAAACATTAAAAACATTATGATGATTGCTCAAAAACATAATTGATTGCTCAAAAACATAATTGATTGCTCAAGAATACAATTTAATGTTTAGGAACATAATTGACTTTGCAAAAACATTAAAAACATTATGATGATTGCTCAAAAACATATTTGATTGCTCAAAAACTTATTTTATTGCTCAAAAATAAAATTAATTGCTCAAGAATACAACGTAATGCTTGGGAACGTAATTTACTTTGCAAAAACATTATAAACATTGTAATGATTTCTCAAGAACATAATTGATTGCTCAAAAACATAATTGATTGCTCAAAAATATAATTGATTGCTCAAGAATACAATTTAATGCTTGCGAATAAAATAAACTTTGCAAAAACATTAAGAACCTTAGAATGATTGCTCAAGAACAAAATTGATTGCTCAAAAACATATTTGATTGCTCAAAAACATAATTGATTGCTCAAAAATATAATTGATTGCTCAAAAATACAATTTAATGCTTTGGAACATAATTGACTTTGCAAAAACGTTAAGAACATTATGATGATTGCTAAAGAACATAATTGATTGCTCAAAAACATAATTGATTGCTCAAAAATATAATTGATTGCTCAAGAATACAATTTAATGCTTGCGAATAAAATAAACTTTGCAAAAACATTAAGAACCTTAGAATGATTGCTCAAGAACAAAATTGATTGCTCAAAAACATATTTGATTGCTCAAAAACATAATTGATTGCTCAAAAATATAATTGATTGCTCAAAAATACAATTTAATGCTTTGGAACATAATTGACTTTGCAAAAACGTTAAGAACATTATGATGATTGCTAAAGAACATAATTGATTGCTCAAAAACATAAATGATTGCTCAAAAATATAATTGATTGCTCAAAAATATAATTGATTGCTCAAAAATATAATTGATTGCTTAAGAATACAATTTAATGCTTGCAAACATAATTGATTTTTTAAAAATATGAAGAACATTAGAATGATTGCTCAAAAACATAATTAATTGCTCAAAAACATAATTGATTGCTCAAAAACATAATTGATTGCTCAAGAATACAATTTAATGTTTAGGAACATAATTGACTTTGCAAAAACATTAAAAACATTATGATGATTGCTCAAAAACATATTTGATTGCTCAAAAACTTATTTTATTGCTCAAAAATAAAATTAATTGCTCAAAAATACAACGTAATGCTTGGGAACGTAATTTACTTTGCAAAAACATTATAAACATTGTAATGATTGCTCAAGAACATAATTGATTGCTCAAAAACATAATTGATTGCTCAAAAATATAATTGATTGCTCAAGAATACAATTTAATGCTTGCGAATAAAATAAACTTTGCAAAAACATTAAGAACCTTAGAATGATTGCTCAAGAACAAAATTGATTGCTCAAAAACATATTTGATTGCTCAAAAATACAATTTAATGCTTTGGAACATAATTGACTTTGCAAAAACGTTAAGAACATTATGATGATTGCTAAAGAACATAATTGATTGCTCAAAAACATAAATAATTGCTCAAAAATATAATTGATTGCTCAAAAATATAATTGATTGCTTAAGAATACAATTTAATGCTTGCAAACATAATTGATTTTTTAAAAATATTAAGAACATTAGAATGATTGCTCAAAAACATAATTGATTGCTCAAAAACATAATTGATTGCTCAAAAATATAACTAATTGCTCAAGAATACAATTTAATGCTAGGAAACATAATCAACTTTGCAAAAACATTAAAAACAATATATTGATTGCTCAAGAACATAATTGATTGCTTAAAAATATAATTGATTGCTCAAAAATACAATTTAATGCTTGCAAACATAATTGACTTTTTAAAAATATTAAAAACATTAGAATAATTGCTCAAAAACATATTTGATTGCTCAAAAACATAATTGATTGTTCAAAAATACAATTTAATGCTTGGAAACCCAATTGACTTTGCAAAAACATTAAGAACATTATAATGATTGCTCAAGAACATAATTGATTGCTCAAAAACATAATTGATTGCTCAAAAATATAATTGATTGCTCAATACAACAATTTAATGTTTGGAAACATAATTGACTTTGCAAAAACATTAAGAACATTATGATGATTGCTAAAGAACATAACTAAATGCTCAAAAACATAGTTGATTGCTCAAAAATATAACTGATTAAACAAAAATACAATTTAATGCTTGCAAACATAATTGACTTTGCAAAAACTTTAAGAACATTATGATGATTGCTAAAGAACATAATTGATTGCTCAAAAACATAATTGATTGCTCAAAAATACAATTTAATGCTTAGGAACATGATTTACTTTGTAAGCACATTAAGAACATTAAAATGATTACTCAAAAAACATATTTGATTGCTCAAACATATAATTAATTACTTAAGAATACAATTTAATGTTTAGTTACATAATTGACTCTGCAAAAACATTAAGAACATTATAATGATTGCTCAAAAACATATTTAATTGCTCAAAAACATAATTTAATGATCGGGAACGTATTTGACTTTGCAGGAACATATTGAATTACTCAAAAATATAATTAATACATTAAGAATATTATTCTGATTGCTCAAAAACATTATTAAATGCTTAGAAACATAATCATGATTGCTCAAAAATATAATTTAATATAAATAATAATGCAAAAACATATTTCATTATTTAAAAACATAACAGAATCATTCATACAAGTATTAAAACTCAAAACTATCATTGATATAATTAAAAAACATAGTTGACTACTCAGAAATATTATAATTGATTGATTAGAAGTATAAAAAGCAGATTTCTTAGAAACTTATTTAAATCTCAATAAACACTGATGGTTTATAATTAATAATATAAATGATTTTTTGGAAATGTTTACAAGTGTCAATCAAGAAAAGCTTTATTTTAATAACTATTACAAACAGATAAAACTGTATTGATTGTGAAACACATTAAAAATGCAGATGGTATAAAACAGAACCCGCTGTTTTTATTTACTTTACTGCAAAAATAATTTCATGTTATTACTCAATTTTTAAGTTTTTAAACTAATATTACGATAAAACCTTTCTCTCCCATAATTGAAATTAAAATAAAGCTTAATTAAAGAAAAAGCAATTTTAAAAGTTTGTATGATGCTTAATATAAAAGCAATTGAAGCGATAAAGGGTATGATTACCTGAACAGATTTCAACTGTAAATTTTTAATAAAACCCGCCTCAGATAATTGCCGTTTAATTCATTTTTGATGATTAAAAGAGATAACGCGATAATTAAAATTAAACGCTGCGCTAATTAGAAAATTAAAACGTGAATAAACTAGTGAGTTATTTTAGAAATGATTAGAACATATTAATGATAAGATGGTTATCGATAATGCGAGCCTCACTCACCGCGTGTTGATTGTAAAAAGGCGAATAGTGAGCATGATCAAGTCATCGTGCGTACTAGAACTCATCTAAGTATATAGCCAATCCTGCCTTTTATCCGAAACTAGCAGGAAGCATACGGCAGAGCGTCGCTTAGTTTAGACGCAGCTGTCATCTGAAACACCCGCCAAAAAAATAAACACTCGCTCGCATGTTGTTTGCAAAACATCAACAACAAATTGTTTGCAATAAAACTTTTAATTACAAACGTGCAGCTTTCCACCAATTAGTGAGTGTTTAAAGTGATTTAAATAATGCGTATCTAGTCATTAATATTTAAATAATAATAATAACAATGTCGTCTACCGGCTTCTACGATAATCTCCCATTGAAACCGCTCAATAAAAATTTAAACGGTGAATCGGATTTATTGAAAAGTAAATACGAATCCGATTTGAAATTGAAGAAGCGTATGAGTTCGACGGAGATATCGAAAGTGGTCGCGAATAATGGGATGAAAACTAACTCGAAGAGTGTTTCTGAGTTGTCGGCGAATGCGGAAACTCAGGGTTTGTTGAGGAATTGCGGCGATGAGAATGGTAGTGTTGAAACTTTGATGGCCGATGGAGATGAGAAGAATGGTAAATTCGAGGAGAGTCCCAGATGTTCGAAGGAAGCTAAAGGTGGGAATCATCATTCGACATCTACATCTGTTTTTGATGATGGATATGAATCTTGTAATAGCACACCTTTAGGTTCAGGTTAGTTAATTAAAATGCAATATTTGCTTTTTATGAAAATTAAACTTGAATTTATGGATTAATTCAAAATTACTTACAACAATTATTTTATATAATTTTATATTTAAGGGTGAATTTAGTTAATCTATATATATTAATTAATACAAAATAGGGCTTTCTGAACCTAAATTTTTAAACCGGAAGCGAAAATTTGTACCATTTTCTAAGATAACTTGATTATTATAACAAAACTTTTAAATAATCAAAATCAATGGTTTGACTTCAATTTAATAGTAAATAAAATATAATTTGTAATTAAATTAATAATATTATACATAAAGTAAAGCTAAATTTTTATACCGGAAGTCAAAATTCGTACCGGTTTCAAAGATATTTTGATTTAAATAATAAATTTTTTATATAATCATTATGAGTTATTTGGCAATCAATTTCTAATTATTTTATTAAAATTATATACAAAATAAAGCTTTCTGAAGTCAAATTTTTAAACCAAAAATCAGAACTTGTACCGGTTTGAAAGATATCTTGATTTTATTAACAAGTAATCAAAAGTGACTTGTCTGGTTTCAGTTTAAAGGTTAAACTAAATCATTATGTGATCATTTTATTAATTTTATATACAAAATAAAGCCTTTTAAAACTAAATTTTTAAACCGGAAATTAGAATTTATACCGGTTTCAATGATATCTTGATTTTAATAACAATTAGTTCAAAATAAGTTGATTTGCGGCAGTTTAAAGATAAATTAAATTATTGTAGAATTATTTTATTAATTATTTATACTTTTTGAAACCAAATTTTTAAACCGGTAATTAAAATTTGTACCGGTTTCAAAGGTATCTTGATTTTAATAATAAATAATCAAAGCGAACTGTTTAGCTTTATTTCAAAGGTGAATTAATTTGTTTTATAATAATTATTTACAAAATAAAGCCTCTTAAACTCAAATTTGCAAACCAAAAATCAAAATTTGTACCGGTTTCAAACATACCATAATTTTAATAGCAAATAACCTAAATGAGTTATTTGGCTTAGTTAAAAGGTGAATTAAATTAATTTGTGATTATTTTATTAATGTTATGTACTAAATAGATCTTTTTAAATTCAAATTTTTAAACCGGACATCAGAATTAGTACCGGTTTCAAAGATATCTTGATTTTAATAAAAAAACTTTTATGACCCGTTTAACTTCAATTTAAAAACTAACTATATATAAACTAAATAAATTTCTGATTATTTTATTTTTATTGTATACAAAATATTTAGTTTTGAAGCCAAATTTGTAAACCGGAAATTAGAATTTGTACCGGTTTCAAAGATATCTTGATTTTAATAATAAGCAATCAAAGTAATATTAAATTTGTAATTATTTTATTATTATAATATATAGAATAAAGCTTTCTAAATCCAAATTTATAAACCAAAAATTAAAACTCATACCGGTTTCAAAGATATCATGATTTTTATAACTTATAATCAAAGTGATCTGTTTGGATTCAGTATAAGACAAAATGAATTTTTGTGTAATTATTTTATTAATATTATATACAAATTAAAGCATATTAAATTTAAATTTTTAAACCGGAAATTTATATTTGTACCGGTTTCAAAGATATCTTGATTTTAATAACAATCCATCAAAATTGCTGTTTGGCTTCAGTTTAAAATCAAATTAAAAAAAACTAGTGATTATTTTATCAATCTTTTATACAAAATAAAGCTTTTTGAACTAAAATGTTTAAACCGGAAATTAGAATTGGTACCGGTTTCAAAAATATCTTGATTTTTATAACAAACAATTAAAATGAGCTGTTTGGCTTCAATTTAAGGCTAAAATAAATTATTTTCTATTTATTTTAATAATATTATATACAAAATAAAGCCTTTTGAAACTAATTTTTTAAACCGGAAGTTGGAATTTGTACTAGTTTCAAAGATATCTTGATTTTAATAACAAGCAATCAAAGTGAAACGTTTGGTTTTAGTTTAAAAATAAATTAAATTATTTTGTTATATTTTATAAATATTATATACAAAATAAAACCTTTTAAAGCTAAATTTTGAAACCGGAAATTATAATTTATACCGGTTTCAAAGGTATCTTGATTTTCAAAACAAATAATTAAAGTGAGCTATTTGGTTTTATTTTAAAAGTTTATTGAATTAATATGTGTTTAATTTATTGATATTATATACAGAATAAAGCTTTTTTGAGCTAAATTTTTAAACCGGAAATCAAAATTTTTACCGGTTTTAAAGATATCTTGATTTTAATAATAAAACTTTTAAATATTCTTATAAGCTATTTGGCTTAAATTAAATTAGATTTTGATTATTTTATTACTATTATATACAAAATAAAACCTCCTAAGTTCAAATTTTTCAACCGGAAATCAAAATTCTTACCGGTTTCAAAGATATCTTGGTTTTAATAACAAACCATCAAAGTGAACTCTTTGGCTTCAATTTAAAATCAAATTAAAAGTGTTAGTCATAATTTTATCAATTTTATATACAAAATTAAGCCTTTTAAAGCAAAATTTTAAAACCGAAAATTAGAATTTGTACCGGTTTCAAAGTTATCTTGATTTTGAAAACAAATAAATAAAGAGAGCAGATTGGTTTTAATTTAAAAGTTTATAGAATGATTATATGTTTCATTTATTATTATTATTATATATAGAATAAAGTCTTTTAAAACTAAATTTTTAAACCGGAAATTAGAAGTTGTACCGGTTTCAAAGATATCTTGATTTTAATAACAAAACTTTTAAATCATTTTTTCTGGACTGTTTGGCTTCAATTTAATGCTAAAATAAATTAATCTCCGTCTATTTTATTGCTATTATATACAAAATAAAGCCTTTCAAGTTCAAATTTTTTAACCGGAAATTAAAATTTGTACCGGTTTCAAAGATATCTTGGTTTTAATAACAAGCCATCAAAGTGAACTCTTTGGCTTCGATTTAATATTAAATTAAAAGTTTTAGTAATTATTTTATTATTATTATATGCAAAATTAAGTCTTTTAAAACTAAATTTTGAAACCGGAAATTAAAACTCGTACCGGTTTCAAAGATATCTTGATTTTGAAAACAAATTCTCAAAGTAAGCTGTTTGGTTTCAATTTACATGTTTATTGAATCAATACGTGTTTAATTTATTAATATTATATACAAAATAAACCAAATTTTTAAACCGGAAATAAGTATATTTACCGGTTTTAAATATATCTTGATTTTAATAACAAAACTTTTAAATAATTTTGTTATGCTTTAATTTAATGCTAAAATCAATTATTCTCCGACTATTTTATTGCTATTTTATTCAAAATAAAGCTTTTTAAGTTCAAATTTTTTAACCGGAAATTAAAATTTGTACCGGTTTCAAAGATATCTTGATTTTAATAACAAGCCATCAAAGTGAATTTTTTGGCTTTGATTTAAAATCAAATTAAAAGTGTTAGTGATTATTTTATTAATATTATATACAAAATAAAGCCTTTTAAAGCTAAATTTTGAAACCAGAAATTAAAATTCGTACCGGTTTCAAAGATATCTTAATTTTGAAAACAAATTCTCAAAGTGAGCTGTTTGGTTTCAATTTAAATGTTTATTGAGTCAATACGTGTTTAATTTATTAATATTATATACAGAATAAAACTTCTACAAACCAAGTTTTTAAACTAGAAATCAAAACTCTTACCGGTTTCAAAGATATCTTGATTTTAATAACAAAACTAATTTTTATTGGCATTTGGCTTCAATTTAATGCTAAAATCAATTATTCTCCTACTATTTCATTGCTATTATATTCAAAATTAAGTCTTTTAAGTTCAAATTTTTTAACCGGAAATTAGAATTTGTACCGGTTTCAATGATATCTTGATTTTAATAACAAGCCATTAAAGTTAACTGTTTGGCTTTAATTTAAATCAAATTAAAAGAGTTAGTGATTATTTTATCAATAATATATACAAAATAAAGCTTTTTGAAACTAAATTTTAAAACCGGAAATTAGAATTCGTACCGGTTTCAACGATATCTTGATTTTAATAAGAAATTTTTTAAATAATTTTTATAAGCTATTTAGCTTCAATTTACTGCTAAAATAAATTAATTTTTGACTATTTTATTACTATTATATACAAAATAAAGCTTTTTAGGTTCAAATTTTTAAACCGGAAATTATAATTTGTACCGGTTTCACAGATATCATGATTTTAATAACAAGCCATCAAAGTGAACTCTAGCTTCAATTTAAAATCAAATTAAAAGTTTTAGTAATTATTTTATTATTATTATATGCAAAATAAAGCCTCTTAAAGCTAAATTTTGAAACCGGAAATTAAAATTCGTACCGGTTTCAAAGATATCTTGATTTTGAAAACAAATACTCAAAATGAGTTGTTTGGTTTCAATTTAAATGTTTATTGAGTCAATACGTGTTTAATTTATTAATATTATATACAGAATAAAGCCTTTTTAAACCAAATTTTTAAACCGGAAATCAACATTTTTACCGGTTTCAAAGACATCTTGATTTTAACAACAAAATTTTAAATAATCAATATGTACTCTTTGTCCTTAGTTTAAGGGTAAATTAGGT
Organism: Tachinus rufipes; assembly: GCA_963932245.1. Lineage (NCBI taxonomy): Eukaryota > Metazoa > Arthropoda > Insecta > Coleoptera > Staphylinidae > Tachinus > Tachinus rufipes. Next base: position 124,930,994 of record OZ010743.1, read on the forward strand.
TAATCTGTAGTAATTCTATTAATAATCTATATAAAATTAAGTTTCTTGAACTCATAATTTTAAACCGGATATGAAAATTCGTACCCGTTACAAAGATATCATGATTTTAATGACAAAACGTATAAATAATCCAATCGATATTAACATAATTTATTATTTTATAACTTGCTGATCTTGTCTTTCACCGCAGTTGTAAATAAATTTATATTTAGATATAGTTACCTAAATATAAAGTAGCTGTTTACATATCACAACCATCTTCTTTCACAACATAATTTATATATTGCGATTACAACAATTTGAGTAAATGCAATAAAATATAACCCTCACGTACTCAACATCTCGTAACGTTTTCTCGTCCCCACTAAACAATGATCCAGTCGAGACAACAAGTTTGTTTTATACATCGTAACGTTTCAGTTTTATAGTTGCTGGTGTTTTGTGAGGTGATAAAAAACCACACGCGAATTTTAATAATTGAATTACGTGATATGTTGCTCTATGTTTACCAATTATATGCAAAATGGGATTATATATCGGTATGTGTATTAGCATTATTACCTCATGATAACAATTTAATTAGTTTATATTTTGAATATTTTGATTGAATTGTCTTTGTGTATTAACAATTTGAATTGAAATTTAAGAATTATGTAAAAGCGTGTTGTAATTGCATGTGTAAAACATGGAATGCAAATAAATTTAAATTGATTTGCAGATGGAATATTGATACTAACTAATAATAAACAAACAAATCAACTAGAGTAGTAGTAAATCACGTCATTTATTATGAGTGGGAGTTAGATTATGAGATTTAGTTTGCGATTCATGTTTCCTTTACACTCTGATAGTAGAATAATGTTATGAAATTATAATAAATAAGTTTGTTTGTTCTAAATTTTGAGTTGCATTTATGAAATTTGAGATTTTTAGCACTAACATGATCTAAATAGTTTACTTAAAGTTTAAGTCAAATTGGCTAAATTGAGTTTAAACAAAATTGAGCGTATCAAATTTGATACAATTTTAACAGTTTGTTACTGTGATATTAAGGCACATTGTTGTCAATTTTTATTAAAATCTAATGTTTGGTTCAAAAGTTACGACATAATTTATTAGCATCTGAGTTCTAAATTTATTTAGGTCAAGTTGGCTAAATTGAATTTAATTAAAATTTACCGTAACAAATTTGATATAATTTTGACAGTTTGTTGTTATGATACTGAAGCATATTGTTGCCAATTTTTATTAAAATCCTATGTTTGGTTCAAAAGTTACGACATAATTTATTAGCATCTGAGTTCCAAATTTATTTAAGTCAAGTTGGCTAGATTGAATTTAATTAAAATTTACTGTACCAAATTTAATACAATTCTGACAGTTTCTTGTTATGATACTGAAGCATATTGTTGCCAATTTTTATTAAAATCCAATGTTTGGTTCAAAAGTTACGACATGGTTTATTAGCATCTGAGTTCTAAATTTATTTAAGTTTGGTTGGCTAAATTGAATTTAATTAAAATTTACTGTATCAATTTTAATAAAATTTTGACAGTTTATCACTACAATACTGAAACACTTTGCTGCCAATGTTTATTAAATTCCAATGTTTAGTTCAAAAGTTACGACATAATTTATTAGCATCTGAGTTCTAAATTTGTTTAGGTCAAGTTGGCTAAATTGAATTTAATTAAAATTTACCGTACCAAATTTGATATAATTTTGACAGTTTGTTGTTATGATACTGAAGCATATTGTTGCCAATTTTTATTAAAATCCAATGTTTGGTTCAAAAGTTACGAAATGGTTTATTAGCATCTGAGTTCTAAATTTATTTAGGTCAAGTTGGCTAAATTGAATTTAATTAAAATTTACCGTACCAAATTTAATATAATTTTGACAGTTTGTTGTTATGATACTGATGCATATTGTTGCCAATTTTTATTAAAATCCAATGTTTGGTTCAAAAGTTACGACATGGTTTATTAGCATCTAAGTTCTAAATTTATTAAAGTTTAGTTGGCTAAATTGAATTTAATTAAAATTTACTGTATCAATTGTGATAAAATTTTGACAGTTATCACTACAATACTAAAACACTTTGCTGCCAATGTTTATTAAATTCCAATGTTTAGTTCAAAAGTTACGACTTAATTTATTAGCATCTGAGTTCTAAATTTATTTAGGTCAAGTTGGCTAAATTGAATTTAATTAAAATTTACCGTACCAAATTTAATATAATTTTGACAGTTTGTTGTTATGATACTGATGCATATTGTTGCCAATTTTTATTAAAATCCAATGTTTGGTTCAAAAGTTGCGACATGGTTTATTAGCATCTAAGTTCTAAATTTATTAAAGTTTAGTTGGCTAAATTGAATTTAATTAAAATTCACCGTATCAATTTAGATAAAATTTTGACAGTTTATCACTATGACACTGAAGCACTTTGTAGCAAATTTTTATTAAATTCCAATGTTTAGTTCAAAAGTTACGACTTAATTTATTAGCATCTGAGTTCAAAATTTATTTAGGTCAAGTTGGCTAAATTGAATTTAATTAAAATTTACCGTATCAATTTTGATCAAATATTGACAGTTTATCACTACGATACTGAAACACTTTGTTGCCAATTTTTACTAAATTCCAATGTTTGGTTCAAAAGTTACGACATAATTTATTAGCATCTGAGTTCTAAATTTATTAAAGTCAAGTTTGCTAAATTGAATTTAATTAAAATTCACCGTATAAATTTAAATAAAATTTTGACAGTTTATCACTACAATACTGAAACACTTTGCTGCCAATGCTTTTTAAATTCCAATGTTTGGTTCAAAAGTTACGACATAAGTTATTAGCATCTGAGTTCTAAATTTGTTTAGGTCAAGTTGGCTAAATTGAATTTAATTAAAATTTACTGTATCAATTATGATAAAATTTTGACAGTTTGTTACTATGATACTGGAGCACATTGTTGCCAATTTTAATTTAAATCCTATGTTTGGTTCAAAAGTTACGACATAATTTATTAGCATCTGAGTTCTAAACTTATTTAGGTCAAGTTGGCTAAATTGAATTTAATTAAAATTTACCGTACCAAATTTGATATAATTTTGACAGTTTGTTGTTATGATACTGAAACACTTTGTTGAGAATTTTTATTAAATTCCAATGTTTGGTTCAAAAGTAACGACATAATTTAATAGCATCTGAGTAACAAATTGACTTAAGGCAAGTTGGCCAGATTGAATTTAAATAATATTTACCGGAATAAACTTGATACAATTTTAACAATTTATTACTATGATATTGAAACGTATTGTTGCCAATTTTTATCAAATTCCAATACTTGGTTTAAAAATTACGACATAATTTAGTAGTATCTAAGTATCAAATTAATTTAAGTTTGGCTAAATTGAATTTAATTAAAATTTACCGTACCAATTTTGATACAATTTTAACTATTTATTACTATGATATTGAAGCGCGTTGTCGCCAATTTTTATAAAAATCCAATGTTTGGTTCAAAAGTTACGACACGATTTAGTAGCGTCTGAGCAGCAAAATGATTTAAGTCAAGTTGGCTAAAACAAATTTATTTAAAATCTACTGAATCAAATTTAATACAATTTTTACAGTTTGTTATTATGATACTGATGCACTTTGATGCCAATTTTTATTAAAATCCAATGTTTGTTTCAAAAGTTACGACATAATTTAATAGCATCAGAGCATCAAATTTATTTAAGTCAAGTTGGCTAGATTGAATTTAATTAAAATTTAGCGTATCAAATTTGATACAATTTTGACAGTTTATCACAATTATATTGAAGCACATTGTTGCCAGTTTTTATTAAAATCCAATAATTGGTTCAAAAGTTACGACATGATTTAATAGCATCTGAGTATCAAATTGATTTAAGTCAAGTGTAATTTTGACATTTAGTCAATATAATATTAAAATGCATTTTTACAAAATTTTGTTAAAATTTACTGCTCAGTTTAGAAGTTATCTACAATTAATAGTACCTGTTTTTAGTATATGTATATATATATATATATATATATATATATATATATATATATATATACATCTTTAAGCGACCATATAACGTCCAAAAAGTCAACAAACTTGATTACATCATTTCACATAATTTCAGAATGTAGAAATTGATAACAATGGTTGGAAATACCCTAACAATAATAAATTATATTGTAGCAAACCACAATAAATTATCAAAAACATTGGTATTGAGGTTTTTCCTCATATGATATAATTTAAAATAATAAAAATCAAGTGAGAATTTGTAAAGTATTGATTTTCTTAAACCAAGAATGGAAAATATTGACAAAAAAATAGCAAACTTATTTTTAATTTAAACATAAATTCAAGAAACGTAAATAAAGTACATATTAAAATAAATGTTGCAATATAAACTGCATAATATCAATCGATTGCATTCTTTTATTAAAATTTTATTTTGTTTGATTAAAACTATTAATGCAATGCGGTAGTTTTATTAAAAATTTGAAATGCAGCGACTCGTAGATGGATTTTCATGGCACTTAATTACAATTCACTTTGGAACAATTTAAATTTATCATCGCATAAGAAAATACATATCACTGTCTGTCCTGCGGCTATAAAATTCAATGGAGGAAGAATTATTGTTGACGATTTCAGCTTATTTTAATTGCAATGAAATCAACAATACTTTAAATAAAATGTACGAATAAATTAAATAAAAATTTCTTTGTTAAGTTATTTACTTGTTGACTTTAAAAAAAAATTTAGTAGACATATTAATTTGTTTGGCAATGTCTTACATAATGCAATATGAAAATATATATCATTTCAATTTGTAAATAAAGTAAGCAATCGCGTTTACGAGAAGGTGGAAAATAAATAAAGAGGCGGTTTTCGGTTATTTTTAGTAACGTCCTATAATTTATAATTTGCTGGCACGATTTCATAAGCAATATCTCACGGTAGAAAGAAAAAAAATATATATTTAGTTAAATTTTTTTAATTAATCTAAATAAATCAATGAAGGAAATTAGACGTAATTTGCGTCCTCAAGACTGATTACGAAATGACTAGTGTGTTTAACAGCACGTATTTAATGAAAAATTCTAAGAAGCTTTGGCAAAAACGGTTGAGTGAAATGAGTAGGTTGCATACATGATGATTTGCACACAATCAACTTAAATGAATAAATGCAAATAGTTATAGATTTTTGTTACAAATTTAAATACCACTTAAGATCCATTTTCACCAAAACTAATGTTATCGTGGCTATGAAAATTATCTTTTTAGTGAAACTGTGTTATCAGCATTATTAAGCCACGCCTTGGGCAAACTAAATAAATTGTAAAAAACCTGCCGTACGCAGAATTATAACTGAATTCATAGCAATCATAATACCTTAATTAGTGCTTCAATTTGAACCAGTTTGCATGGTCTCTTAAAAATATTAAAAAATTCATTAACCTTTCATTACTATGGAACAAGAAACTTCCCAACAGGAACTTATTGGTAAGATTATAATAATGTGAAACTATTTTATTTATTCAATTTGCAAACTTTCCTTGCGTGAATTAGTCCCATTGTAGCTATCACATTAAGGGAGTTTCTTCTTCGAATCGTAAATAATAATCCCATAACCGTTTTAATGAAATTAATGTCATGCGACTAGTAGCAGAAATTATATTTAGAATTGGATTATTTTTTGTGCATGTGTCTTAATGTAATGATGGGTAAATTAGTAATGATAATAAAACTGACTGGCATACAGCCAAACGTGGCACCTCATGTTTTATTCTTACATAAATACGGATTGCAGCAAACTCTTTAGTACATTGACATCTAATTTAAAAATAAATAAATACAAATTGACTAAATTTCTAATAAATCTCAAATGAAATTTAATAATAACGGAAATTGAATCCATTTGAGCGTAATAAATCAATATGGATTTAATTGTTTGATAACAATAAGTTTTTTTCGCAATATAGGGATTTAAAAATATCTGCGATCGATTTAAGATGGTTCTTTCGTAATATTTTATTTTATAAGTTATAGGAAATTAACATACATAAATGAAGTAATAGCGGAGAGCTCAATTAAATGATGTCAAAAACATCTTTCCAGTTTAAAGCAATTAAATTTTATTAGAACTGTGAAATATTAAGATGGCTTAAATTGGTTGATGCTGGAAGAATGCGTATTGTGTTTTTTATGAGTTTCATATTAATTTATTACTGTTTTTTTTATATTAATGTTGGTTAGTTATTAGAGAATCAATTCATTTAATTGTAAATGAATGAAATATGATTGACAGGCTTCTATTATCTTGTCAAGTTATTATTATTATTAATTAACCTTTGTGGTGAGTGCAAAATTTGTATAAAGTTTTCCATTACGTAAAATTAGTTGTCTTTTTCTATTTTTTAAGACCAAGTTTTTTAATTCTGCGCCTTGGACAAGTTTGAATTGGTTTCTTGTCTCAGACTCAGATGCTGTTAAATCATGTCGTAACTTTTGAACCAAATATTGGATTTTAATCAAAATTGGCAACAATGTGCTTTAGTATCTAAGTAAAAAACTGTCAAAATTATATCAAATTTGATACGGTAAATTTTAATTAAATTCAATTTAGCCAACTTGGTTTATATCAATTTGATACTTAGATGCTGTTAAATTATGTCGTAATTTTTAAACCAAATATTGGATTTTAGTAAAAATTGGCAACAATGTGCTTCAATATTATAGTAACAAACTGTCAAAATTGTATTAAGTTTGGTACGGTAAATTTAATTTAAATTCAACTTAGCCAACTTGACTTAAATTATTTTGATACTAAGATGCTATTAAATCATGTTGTAACTTTTGAATTAAATATTGGATTTTAGTAAAAATTGGCAACAATATGCTTCAATGTTATAGTAACAAATTGTCAAAATTGTATCAAATTTGATACGGTAAATTTTAATTAAATTCAATTTAGCCAACTTGACTTAAATAAATTTAGAACTCAGATGCTCGTAACTTTTGAACCAAACATTAGATTTTAATAAAATTTTGCAACAAAATGCTTCAGTATCATAGTGATAAACTGTCAAAATTTTATTAAAATTGAACGGTGAATTTTAATTGGATTTAACTTAGCCAATTTGACTTTGATACTCAGATGCAATTAAATCATGTCGTAACTTTTGAACCAAATATTGGATTTTAATAAAAATTGTTGAAAACGCGTTTTAGTATTATAGTAAAAAACTGTCGAAATTGTATCAAATTTGATACGGCAATTTTTATTTTATTTTAATTTAGCCAACTTGACTTAAATCAATTTTATACTCAGATGTTATCAAATTATGTCGTAACTTTTGAACCAAACATTGGATTTTAATGCAGTTTGGCAACAATGCGCTCTAACATTATAGTTACAAACTGTCAAAATTGTATCAAATTTGATACGCTCATTTTTTATTAAACCTAATCAAGTTTGCTTGAGTGATATCAATTTCAAAAATGTAGTGGAATTAAATGTAGCTATAACTTTTAAACTAAACATTGGATTTTAATGCAGTTTGGCAACAATGCGCTCTAACATTATAGTTACAAACTGTCAAAATTGTAACAAATTTGATACGCCCAAATTTTATTAAACTCAATCTAGCTCACTTGATTTACAAGTTTTAAGTTATAGTAGAATTAAATGTAGCCATAACTTTTAAACCAACCATTGGATTTTAATGCATTTTGGCAACAATGCGCTCTAACGTCATAGTTACAAACTGTCAAAATTGAATCAAATTTGATACGCTCAATTTTTATTAAACCTAATCAAATCCGCTTGAGTTATACCAATTTCTAAAATGTAGTCGAATTAAATTTAGCCATAACTTTTAAACCAAACATTGGATTTTAATGCAATTTGGCAACAATGCATTCTAATATTATAGTTACCAACTGTCAAAATTGTATCAAATTTGATACGCTTAATTTTAATTAAACTTGATCTAGCCTACTTTGTTTACAACAAATTATAAGTTGTAATGCAAATAAATTTAGCCATAACTTCTAAACTAAACATTGAATTTTAATGCAGTTTGGCAACAATGCACTCTAATATCATAGTTACCAACTGTAAAAATTGTATCAAATTTGATACGCTCAACTTTTATTAAACTTAATCAAGTCCGCTTGAGTTATACCAATTTCAAAAATGTAGTCGAATTAAATTTAGCCATAACTTTTAAACCAAACATTGGATTTTAATGCAATTTGGCAATAATAAATTCTAATATCATAGTTACCAACTGTCAAAATTGTATCAAATTTGATACGTTAAATTTTAATTAATTTGATCATTTTTGTACAATTTTTTTACATTTGAAATCGCTTTTGCGAATTATATGTCATCATAAATAAACAATGTTCTTGCTAAGTTTGCCGAAGTACACTGTAACGTATGTCACCACCGTCCGACAGTAAATATTAAATTAACATGTGTAACTGTAAACATAAATAAATGTAATCTAATCTATTACAATTAAATATATACAGATTTCCTGCAAATGTTTCCGATAAGAATTACAAATATTAATTAAATAATAAATATATAAAGAGAAAATATAATTATTGTAGTAATGAAATCATAATTGTGTACAAAGAGATAAATTCTACAATTGTTTTGTTATAAAATTATGTAAACAAATTCAAGGTGTTGCCTTTTGATTTATATTAATGTAAGCTATAATGATAAACATGTTAAGCTTGTTGAATATTTTATCGATTAAGTTACGTGCAATATGCGGCGGCTCATGGGTTAAAGTAATATTTTCTGAATATATATATTCTCAATATTATATTGAGAATAGAGTGGTCGAAGTAATGTGCTATATCCGGGACAGGTTCACATTTATCGGGAGTCTCGATGGACTACCCAACTACCAACATCCATCACATGTATAGCGATACATTTTAAAATGATATTAAATGTAATATGATACTCTAGTTGCGGAATATTTATTATTAAATTGTTTAGTTTTGTTTGTTTTGATGCTGAAGACTTAATTTATAAAATAGCAACTCAAAATTTGTGTTAAACATATTTTAAGTAGTACTTAATAAGCAGAAAAACTCAAAATTTAATTTCGAAAATCATTTTTTTAATTTTTTTTATTCTTTTTTAGTTTTTCTTTAATAATGCGTTTGCTTGAATTGATGCTGAAGACTTAATTTATAGAATAGCAACTCAAAATTTTTGGAAAACATACTCCAAGTACTACTTAATAAGTGCAAAAACTCAAAACTAAATTTCAAAAATCTAAAATGTTTTTTTTTTTAATTTTGATTTTTTTTGTATTTTTCTTAAGAAAGCGTTTTCTTGCCTTGACACTGAAGACTTAATTTACGAAATAGCAACTCAAAATTTTTGGTGAATATACTCAAAGTACTACTTAATAAGTAGAAAAACTCAAAATTCAATTTCAAAATTCAGAAGTATTTTTTTTTTTAATTTTTTTTTTTTAATTTTTTTAAAATTTTTTTTTTTAAAATTTTTTTTTATTAAACATACTCCAAGTACTACTTAATAAGTAAAAAAATTCAAAATTAATTTTACAAATTCAAAATTTTTTTTTATTAAAAAAAAAAAAATAAGAATGCGACTGCATTTATTGGTGCTGAAGACTTAATTTATAAAATATCAACTCAAAATGATTGTTACCTATGTCAAGGCAATCTTGGTTCACACCCAATAATATATTGTATCTTATTGCATAATACCTTAGTTAGTAAGATTGAGCAACAAATAATTATCGATATTGAAGACGCATATAATTCTAATAATAATTATAATTAAATTGCCCATTAATTAATTTTAAATTTATGAATGAAACGCAACATTATTGATGCAAATTATATACAATTACATAAAACGCTTAGTATAAATCAATTAATATTATGTGCATAATTAATTTGTTAATAATGCATTCATTGCGTGAAAATATAACTTTTCAAGTAAGATTAATTACAAATTTCATTTAATTAATCCATTTAGTTACTATCAGATCGCAATATGTTGTGTGTTAAGGGATATTATTAGTATGCGGCCATTATCCTTGGACCATACTAATGAATAAAGTCCTTGCATTTTGTCGATGAAAAAAGTTTCAAAAAATCGATGCATGATTAAAACGTATTCATTAACTCCTTTAATTGTCAAACTTTAGAATATGTAGCGATACAAATATTGTTCAATTAAATTAAATTAATTAATTTTAAATTGCTTTGTAGAATTTTAATCAAATTAGATTTACGTTCCACCAGTTGCAGTTTAAAAATAATAATTAAGAGCGACGCTTTCATTACATTGATTCTACTAAATGAATTGTAATTACTTTTTTCTTATTATTTCTATTTAAGAGTTAAATTTATTGCCCAAAAATGAAATTACAAATAATTATTCGAAAAGTTAGTGCAATTAGTTTATCTATTTTAAATTAGCTTTTAGTTTAAAATAAATAAAGTTTAATAATTGCATTATCAAGAGTGCCTTATATTTGCCGTAAATTTAATTCGCTCGTGATTGGTTGAAATGAATTCATGATGGCCGCCGCGTGTGTCGTCATGGTAACTATAATAAAATTCATTAAATTATAAAACATTATAGATTGAATACTAATCTAGAGAATTATAAAGTGTTATAGATTATTTTTTATTAAAAATTTACTCAAATTCAGTGGTGTAGCTATCTGTAAGCAAGGGTCTGCACAGGGAATAGCTAACAAGCATACAGTGGGCTCTCGACGTCTATTTTAAAACCTGGGGGGAGTGGATTTTGTTGTTTTTAACATTTCATGAACAGAATTTGACACTTTTCGGCAGTTTATGGACGGATTTTAGTTTTTCCTAATATTTCAAAGCTGGATTTTGCTATTTTTGATTTTTTTACACTTTTTAAAACACATTTTTTTTTACATTTTTAAACAGTTATGACTAAGTTTTGGTGCTTAATATTTTAATAGTTCCGAATATAAAAATTAGCATAATAATTGGACGTTTTTTACACTTTTTAACAGTTTATGGTCGAATTTTGTTAAAATTTTTGACATTTCAAGACCGGATTTTGCTATTTTTAACGTTTTATAAAAGAAAAAAAAGCATTTTTCAAGAGTTTGTGACCCGATTGGGTGTTTACTGACGTTATTTTGAGTTACTTCTAAGATTTTATTAAGTTTTTTACACTTTTTAACAGTTTATAGTCTTATTTTGGTATTTTTTAACATTATTTTGATGTTTCAACGCCAGAATTTGCTGTTTAACATTTCAAGACGGGATTTTGCCATTTTCTAACAATATTTTGATGTTGGGAGGCCGGATTTTAATTTTTTTTTGTTTTATAGCCGGATTTTAGTATTATTAAACAGTTTATAGCAAAATTTAAATGTTAAGGTCGAATTTTGGTGCTTTTTGAGAATATTTTAAGGCCGGATTTTGCTATTTTTGTATTTTATGAGTAAAATTTTACAATTTTTTAGTTTTATGGCCGGATTTTAGTATTTTTAAACAGTTTATGGCAAAATTTAAATGTTATTGCCGGGCTTTGGTGTTTTTTAAGAATATTTTGATGTTTTATGGCCGGATTTTGTTATTTTTGGTATTTTATGAGTAAAATTCTATATTTTTTTAGTTTTATGGTCGGATTATAGTACTTTTTTACACTTTTTAACAATTTATGGTTGTATTTTGATGTTTTATGCAATATTTTGATGTTGCAAAGCCGGATATTTTTGACATTTCATAAATTTTGGTTTGGATTTTGGACTTTTCAACAGTTTTTGACTGGATTTTCCTATATTTTATTGAAAAAATACGTATTTTTAAACAATTTATGACTGGATTTTAAAATTCTTGACGTTTTATAAATAGAATCTTAAATTTTTTTATACTTTATAGCCGGATTTTTTTGTTATTTTTAACTTTTCTTAAATAAAAAAAAAAATTAGCAGTTTTTGGCAGGATCTTGGTGCTTTCTAACAATATTTTGTTGTTTTAAGAACGGATTTTACTAGTTTTGACATTTTATGATTTATTAGTTGCACTTTTAAACTTATTTTGGCCGGATTTTAATTCTATCTTAAAGTATTTTACTGTTTTATAACCAGAGTTAGTTGTTTTTGGCTATTTATTAATGGAATTTTGCACATCTCAACAATTTATGGCCGGATTTTTGCTAATTTTTACAGTTTTTTGATATTTTATAGCTGGATTTTGCAGTTACATAATAATTGTTACATTTTTCAATAGTTTATGACCGGATTTTGGTGTTTTCTAACAATATTTTGATGTTTTAAGGCTGGATTTTGCTATTTTTGGTATTTTATGAGTAAACTTTTTTATTTTTTTAGTTTTAAGACCGGATTTTAGTATTTTTACAGTTTATGGCAAAATTTAAATTTTATCGCCAGTTTTTGGTGTTTTCTAAGTATATTTTAATGTTTGAAGGCCGGATTTTGCTATTTTTGAGTAAAATTTTAATTTATTTTTAGTTTTATGTATTTTTACTCAGTTTATAGCAAAATTTAAATTTTATGGCCGGATTTTGGTGCTTTCTAAAAATATTTTTATGTTTTAAAGCCGGATTTTGTTATTTTTGGTATTTTAAAAGTAAAATTTTACATTTTTTTTTTAGTTTTATGGCCGGATTTTAGTATTTTTAAACAGTTTATGTCAAAATTTAAATGTTATTGCCGAATTTTGGTGTTTTCTAAGAATGTTTTAATGTTTTAAAGCCGGATTTGACTATTTTTTGTATTTCATGAGTAAAATGTAAATTTTTTTATAGTTTTATGGCCGGATTTTAATATTTTCAAACAGTTTATAGCAAAATTTAAATTTTATGGCCGGATTTTAATGTATTTTAAATATATTTTGATGTTTTATGGCCGGATTTTGCTATTTTTTGGTATTTTGTGAGTGAAATTTTACGTTTTTCTTAAGTTTTATGGCCGGATTTTAGTATTTTTAAACAATTTATGGCAAAGTTTAAATTTTATGAACGGATTTTGATGTTCTCTAAGAATATTTTGATGTTTTAATGCCAGATTTTGGTATTTTATGAGTAAAATTTTACTTTTTTTAGTTTTATGGACGGACTTTAATATTTTTTAATAAATTATGGCAAAATTTAAATGTAATGGCCGGATTTTAGTGCTTTTTGTGAATGTTTTAATGTTTAAAGGCCGGATTTTACTATTTTTGGTATTTGATGAGTAAAATTTTACATTTTTTTAGTTTTATGGCCAGATTTTAGTATTTTTTAACAGTTTATAGCAAAATTTAAATGTAATGGCCGGATTTTAGTATTTTCTAAAAATATTTTGATGTTAATTTTTTTATAGTTTTATTGCCGGATTTTAATATTTTTAAACAGTTTATAGCAAAATTTAAATTTTATGGCCGGATTTTAATGTATTTTGAATATATTTTGATGTTTTATGGCCGGATTTTGCTATTTTTTGGTATTTTGTGAGTAAAATTTTACGTTTTTCTTAAGTTTTATGGCCGGATTTTAGTACTTTTAAACAATTTATGGCAAAATTTAAATTTTATGAACGGATTTTGGTATTCTTTAAGAATATTTTGATGTTTTAAGGCCGGATTTTGGTATTTTATGAGTAAAATTTTACATTTTTCAAATTTTATAGCTTGATTTTAGTATTTTTAAACAGTTTATGGCAACATTTAAATTTTATGGCTGGATTTTTGTGCTTTATAAAAATATTTTGATATTTTAAGGCCGGATTTTAGTATTTTATGAATAAATTTTTTTATTTTTTAAGTTTTATGATTGGGTTTTAGTATTTTTAAACAGTTTCTGGCAAAATTTGAGTTTTATGACTAAATTTTGGTGCTTTCTAGAAATATTTTGATGTTTTAAGGCCGGATTTTTGGTATTCTATTTTTTTAGTAAGATAATTTTGATATTTTATTAACATATTTTGCTATTTTTGAAATTTTATGAAAAAAATTGCATTTTTAAACAGTTTTTGGTTCAGTTTTGATGTTTTCTGACAATAATTTGATATTTCTTAGCCTGATTTTGTTATTTAAAAAAAAAAAAAAAACAGTTTATGGCTGAATTTTGTTGTTTTCTGACAATATTTTGATGTTTCAAGACAGGATTTGGCTTGTTTTGAAATTTTATGATTTAAAGTTGCGTTTTTAAACCGTTTTCGGTTGGATTTTGATGGTATCTAAAAGTATTTTACTATTTTATAACTAGAGTTAGTTGTTTTTACTTTTTATTAATCGAATTTTGCACATCAACAATTTATGGCCGGATTTTTGCTATTTTATACAGTGTTTTGATATTTTGTAGCTGGATTTTGCAGTTACATCAAAGTAGTTGCACTTTTCAATAGTTATTGACAATAATAACAACATTTTGATGTTTGGAGGCCGGATTTTGGTATTTTATGAGTAAAATTTTACATTTTTTTTAGTTTTATGGCCGGATTTTAGTATTTTTAAATAGTTTATAGCAAAATTTAAATGTTATGGCCGGATTTTGGTGCTTTCTAAGAATATTTTGATGTTTTAAGGCCGGATTTCGGTTTTTTTTTAGTAAAATTTTACATTTTGTTAGTTTTATGGCCGGATTTTAGTATTTTTAAATAGTTTATAGCAAAATTTAAATGTTATGGCCGGATTTTGGTGCTTTTTAAGAATATTTTGATGTTTTAAGGCCGGATTTTGGTATTTTTTGAGTGAAATTTTACATTTTTTTCTAGTTTTATAGCCGGATTTTAGTGTTTTTAAATCATTTATAGCAAAATTTAAATTTGATGGCCAGATTTTGTTGTTTTATAAGTATATTTTGATGTTTTAAGGCCGGATTTTGTTATTTTTTGAGTAAAATTTTATATTTTTTTAGTTTTATGGCCAGATTTTAGTATTTTTAAACAGTTTATGGCAAAATTTAAATTTTAAGGCCGGATTTTGGTGCTCTCTAAAAATATTTTGGTGTTTTAAGGCAGGATTTTGTTATTTTTGGTACTTTATTAGTAAAATTTTACATTTTTTTAGTTTTATGGCCGGATTTTAGTAATTTTTAACAATATTTTAATATTAAATAAACTGATTTTACTATTTTTAAGATTTTATGAAAAAAAATTGCATTTTTAAACAGTTTTTGAATCAGTTTTGATGTTTTTTGACAATAATTTGATGTTTCATAGCTTGATTTTGTTATTTTTAAGTAATCATAGTTTTTTTAACTTTTTTTTAAGTTTATGGCCAAATTTTGGTGTTTTTTTACAATATTTTAATGTTTTAAGGCAGGATTTGGCTTGTTTTAAAATTGAATGATTTAAATGTTACTCTTTTTTAAACCGTTTTTGGCCGGATTTTGATTGTATTTTAACGTTTTATGACCAGAGTTAGTTGTTTTTGACTTTTTATGAATAACATTTTGAACGTTTGCTTAGATTTTTGCTTTTTCTAACAATATTTAAACATTTCATAGCAGAATTTTGCAATTTATTAATTTTGTTTGCAATTTTTAACAGTTTATGGCCGGATTTTTAGTTTCAAGGCCGGATTTTGCTTTTTTTGAAATTTTTTAGTAGAATTTTATTAAAATATTGTTAACAAATTATTGAAAAATGTAAAATTCTACTCATAAAACATCAAAAGTAGCAAAATCCGGTCTTAAATCATCAAAATATTGATAGAAAGCAACCAAATCCGGCCATAAAATTTAAATATTGCAATAAAATATTAAAATATTGCGATTAATTAGCAATATCCGGCTAAAAATTGTTAAAGTATTGTTAGAAAGCACTAAAATCCGTTCATAAAACTATTGAACGATGTAAAATTCTATTCATAAAATGTCAAAAATAAAAAAATCCGGCCACTAAATATTAAAATATTGTTGGAAAAATTAAAATTTGGTTATAAACTGAAAAAAAGTATAAAAATCCATTTCTAAAATGTCAAAAATAGTAAAATCCGGCCATAAAATTTAAGTTCAGTTTAGTTTTAATCAAAATATTGTTAAAAAGTACTACAATTTGGCCATATAACTATTAAAATGGTAAAACTTTACTCATAAAATGTTAAAATTAGTTCAAAAAATTTCATAGAAAATCAAAAATTGCAAATTTTGGGTACGAAATGTCAAAATATGTTTAGAAATAGCAAAAATCCGGCCATAAATTGTTAAAAAGTGCAAAATAAAAGTCAAAAATAACTAATTCTGGTTTAAATCAAATTTAAGTCAGTCGTGATTGGCTCAAATGAATCCATAATGGCCGCGGCAAATATAATAAAATCATTGACAATTTTATAAAAGTTACAAATTATTTTTAATAAAATTTTACACAAAATACTTAATTCAGATGGAAAATTTGTTAGATTAGAATAAATTAGTTATTTATTTCAAAAATAAACGATTCCAAGTCAAGTTGATTCGTTTAGCTAACACGTTGCACACTCTTGCGTTGTTTACATTCATCCAATTTGCTCCTAAAACGGTCCAACGTATGAAATAAATACAATAACGTCATTAAAGAGACATTTATCTTCATCTCGTCTAGCCCACATATATTACGCACGTTATGAATAATGCACAACATTTTCTCATTATGTCCAGCATGCAAAACTCTTTTCTATTATTAATATTATAAACTATTGACACAATAGTTAGAACAATTTACATTTTACGACTATTACCGAATGTGAGCTCGCCTTGAAAACAAATACAATTTTTAATTAAAAAGAAGGAAAGAAGCCTCGGGCTGTTCCATTGTAATATAAATTTTAATATGGCTACCTGTTGATTGAAATGCATAAATCGCTGGTAACCCTTATTGGGGTTGAGTTGGGATTCCTTCATTTCTCAGTTTATGGATGAATTAATCGTGGCAAGCATATGAAGGAATTTTTCTGCGGCCTTGTACCTGATGATCCGCAGGCAAGTACTAGGACATATCTTTAGTAATATTGGTGTCCTGGAATGCAGTAATGTGGTGGGATGATACGCGGGGCAGGGTGGCCGGGCTCTTTATTGAGAGATGAAGCCGTGAGACGTTCCTGGAATGCACGGTATAATAGTCTTCTCTCCTCCTTGATTGTACGGGCACGTTCAGGAAGGCTACGGTGAAAATATACCCATCCATCCATCCATCCGTCCATCCATATTCATTACTTACTAGGTGATTATCGCCGCGACACAATGAATTCCATTCTTTTTAATATTAATCACATCGGAAATTTAATATTTCAATCAAACTTTTGAAAACAATATAATATAGGAACCACTACATATTTCTTCAATAAAGTTTGAAATAACTAATTTAATTAAATTTTGATTTAGTATTTCAAGTGGGTTTGATACTTAAATTGATTTACGCACTGTTCCGGTAATCATAGATTTGCTTATAAACAAAGCCACAAATATTAATGATCAGTTTTATTTTATTCCTAGAATTGAATGAAATTTCTGCTTACTATTTGGTTGAACAATGTTAATTGTATAAAGTAACAATTTATTTATTTAATTAATTTAAAGTGCGTTTAATGCAAATTTTAAATTGTTTACAATTCATCCTTAATAGTACTATATTATCAAGACAAATGTTTTGATTAAAACTGTCACAAAATGTTTTGGAATTCTGAAAAAAAAAAAATATTTAAATGTTTACTTTTTTCTACTTTGCAATTCATTCTTAAACATTATAAATAAATGTTCTAAATGTTTTCCAATAGTCCAAACTGTAACAAAAACAAATCGAGTCACGCTCAACTGTTGGACTACTGTAGCCCTCCACCCGCCCAAGTGTTTGTTGTCCAGGAATTGGCTAATCAATCACTGCTGATGTTCTAGCTGCTATTTAATACGACAGTAGAGGTGACAATTGACAAAAATATGCACGAGATGGGAGAAACTATAATTACATTGATCACAAACACTTGGGCGGGTGGGTGGGTTACAAAAATAAATCAAGTCACGCTCAACTATTGGACTACTATGACCCACCCACCCGCCCAAGTGTTTGTTGTCCAGGAATTAGCTAATCAATCACTGCTGATGTTCTAGCTGTCATTTAGCACAACAGTAGAGGTGACAGTTAACAAAAGTATGCGCAAAATGGTAGAAATTATAATTCCCTTGATCTCAAACACTCGGGCGGGTGGGTGGGCCACAAAATTAAATCAAGTCACGCTCAGTTGTTGGACCACTATGACCCACCCACCCGCCCGAGTGTTTGTTGTCCAGGAATTTGCTAATCAATCACTGCTGATGTTCCTGCTGTTACAAAATACGACAGTAGAGGTGACAGTTGACAAAAATATGCGCGAGGTGGGAGAAAATAAAGTTCCATTGATCACATACAGTCGGGCGGGTGGGTGGGACACAAAAATAAATTAAGTTACGCCCAACTATTGGACTACTGTAGCCCTTGATTACAAACACTTGAGTCGGTGGGCAGGTCACAAAAATATCAATCAACTAAGCCACACTCAACTGTTGGACTACTGTGGCCTACCCACCCGCCCAAGTGTTTGATGTTTTTGCTATTATAAAATACGTCAGTAGAGGTGACAGTTGACCAAAATATGCGCAAAGTAGGAAAAAATATAATTCCATAGATCACAAACTTTTGGGCGGGTGGGTGGGTGTCAAAAATAAATCAAGTCACGCTCAACTATTGGACTAATGTGGCCCACCCACCCACCCGAGTGTTTGTTGTTCAGGAATTGGCTAATGAATCACTGCTAATGTTTCTGCTGTTATAAAATATGACAGTAGATGTGACAGTTGACAAAAATATAAGCAAGGTGGGAAAAATTAGAAATCCCTTGATCACAAACATCGGGCGGGTGGGTGGGCCATAAAGATAAATCGAATTACGCTCAATTGTTGGATTACTGTGGCCCACCCACCCGCCCGAGTTTTTGTTATCTAGAGATTGGCTAATCAACAACTGCTATTGTTCCAGCTGTCATTTAGTACGACAGTAGAAGTGACAGTTGACAAAAATATGCGCAAGGTAGAAAAAATTATAAATCCCTTGATCACAAACACTAGGGCGGGTGGGTGGGTCACAAAAATAAATTAAGTCACGCCCAACTGTTGGACTTCTGTGGCCCATCCACCCGCCCAAGTGTTTGTTGTTCCAGAATTGGATAATCAATCATTGCTGATGTTCCAGCTGTTATTTAGTAAGGCAGTAGAAGTGACAGTTGACAAAAATATGTGCAAGGTGGAAAAAAATCTAATTCTATTGATCACAAATAGCCGGGCGGGTGGGTGGGTCGCAAAAATAAATTGAGTCACGCTCAACTGTTAGACTACTATGTTATAAGCTGCTAGATAATGTTGTAAACTGTCAAAGAAATGTTATTAACTGTCATAAAATGTTTTGAACTGACATAAAATGTATTGAGTTGTAACAAAATGTTCCAACATGTAGTCCAACGTTAACTATTGCCAAGAAATGTTCTATACTGTCAAAAAGTATTAGAAACTATCAGAAAATGTTCTAAACTGTTTGAAAATGTTTCAAAAAATGTTATAAACTATAAGCAAATGTTTGCTAAAAAATGTTCTGAACTGTCATAAAATACTTAACATAATCTGAAAATGTTCTAAAATATCAAAAAATGTTCTAAATTGTCAAAATCTATGTCCTTACTATCCGAAAATGTTCCAAACTGTAAAAAAATAATATAAACTGTTAGAAAATAAATATTTTGTAATGTTAGTAAATGTTCTAAACTGTCAAAAAATGTTCTAAACTGTCTAAAAATGTTCTAAACTAGCCAAAAATGTTCTAAACTGTTCAAAAATGTTTTAAACTGTCCAAAAATGTTCTAAACTGTCTACAAATGTTCTAAACTGTCCAAAATGTTTTAAGTCTAAAAATGTTCTAAACTGTCCAAAAACGTTCTAAACTGTTCAAAAGTTTTCTAAACTGTCTAAAAATGTTTGAAACTGTCTACAAATGTTCTCAACTGTCCAAAAATGTTCTAAATTGTCCAAAAAATTTTTAAACTGTCTAAAAATGTTCGAAACTGTCTACAAATGTTCTCAACTGTCCAAAAATGTTCTAAACTGTCTAAAAATTTTTTAAACAGTCCAAAAATGTTTTAAACTGTCTACAAATGTTCTAAACTGTCCAAAAATGTTTTAAACTGTCTACAAATGTTCTAAACTTTCCAAAAATGTTTAAACTGTTCAAAAATGTTTTAAACTGTCCAAAAATGTTGTAAACTGTTTAAAAAATTTCTAAGTTGTGTAAAAATGTTCTAAACTGGCCAAAAATGTTGTAAACTGTCCAAGAATGTTCCAAACAGTCAAAAATTTGTTTTAAAATTTGAAAAAATATTCTTAACTATCAAAAAATTTTATTAACTGCCAGAATGTTTTAAACTGTTAGTAAGTGTTCTAAATATGCATAAAATGTTTTTGTCACAACTTGAACTATCAAAAAATACTCTAAACTGTCAGAAATTGTTCAGTACTGTCATAAAATGTTTCAAATTTTGACAAAATGTTTTAAAAGTCAATAAAATGTCAACTGTCAAGGGTCAAAAATTGTTCTAAACTGTCAAAAAGTGTTTTAAACTGTCAGAAAATGTTTTAAACTTTTTTGAAAATGTTCTAAAATGTAAAAAAAAAATATAATCTGTCAGTAAATGTTCTAAACTTTCCGAAAACTGTCAATAAATATTATAAACTGTCAGAAAATGTTCTCAACTGCCTAGAACTGTTTTAAACTGTCAAAAAACATTATAAACTTCTAGAAAATGTTTTAAACAGTCAAAAAATGTTGTAAACTGTCAGAAAATGTTATAAACTGTAAAAAAAATTTCTAACATGTAATAAAACGTTATCTACTGTCAAAAAATGTCTGAACTGTTATAAAATGTTTTGAACATTATCATTAAATGTTTTGAGTTGTGACAAAATGTTCTAAACTGTCAAAAAAATGTATAAACTGTAAGAAAATACTCGAAGTAATCTGAAAATGTTCTAAAATGTCAAAAAATGTTCTAAACTGTCAAAACCTATGTCCTAAACTATCCGAAAATGTTTCAAACTGTCAAAAAATAATATAAACTGTTACAAAAATTTTATACTGGTCAGTAAATGTTCTAAACTGTCCGAAAATGTTCTAAACTGTCAAAAATTTGTTCTAAAATTTCAAAAAATATTCTTTACTATCAAAAATTTGTTAAAAGTTGCCAGAATGTTTCAAACTATTCGTAACTGTTCTAAATATGCATAAAATGTTTTTGTCACAACTTGAACTATCAAAAAATGCTCTTAAGTGTCAAAAAATGTCATTGTGCATTGTGTATTTTAATAAAATGTTTCAAACTTTGACAGAATGTTCTGAAAGACAATAAAATCAACTGTCAACTGTCAAAAATTGT
This sequence comes from Tachinus rufipes, assembly GCA_963932245.1. Classification (NCBI taxonomy): domain Eukaryota; kingdom Metazoa; phylum Arthropoda; class Insecta; order Coleoptera; family Staphylinidae; genus Tachinus; species Tachinus rufipes. The sequence goes on from OZ010743.1 coordinate 124,952,454, forward strand.
TTTAAACTGTCAAACAGTATTTTGAAATGTCAGAAAATATTTTAAACTTTTTGAAAATGTTCTAAAATATCAAAAAAATATATAATCTGTCAGTAAATCTTCTACACTTTCCGAAAACTGTCAATAATTATTATAAATTGTCAGAAAGTTTTCTCAACTGCTTGGAACTGTTTTAAACTGTCAAAAAACATTATGAACTTTTAGAAAATGTTTTAAACAGTCAAAAAATGTTGTAAACTGTCAGAAAATGTTATAAACTGTCAAAGAAAGGTTATTAACTGTCATAAAATGTTCTAAATTGACATAAAATGTACTGGGTTGTAAAAAAATGTTCTAACATATACAAAAACTTTATCTACTGTCAAAAAAAAATGTCTGAATTATTATAAAATGTTCTGAACATGTTTTGATTTGTGACAAAATGTTCTAAACTGTCAAAAAAATGTATAAACTGTCAGAAAATACTTGAAGTAATCTGAAAATGTTGTAAAATGTCAAAAAATGTTCTAAACTGTCAAAATTTATGTCCTAAACTATCCGAAAATATTCCAAACTGTTAAAAAATAACATAAACTGTTCTAAACTGTCCGAAAATGTCTCAAACTGTCAAAACATTTGTTCTTAAATATGAAAAAATGTTCTTAACTATCAAAAAATGTTATTAACTGCCAGAATGTTTTAAACTGTTAGTAAGTGTTCTAAATATGCACAAAATGTTTTTTGTCACAACTTGAACTATCCAAAAAAATGGCCTTAACTGTCAGAAAATGTTCTGTACTGTCATAAAATGTTTAAAGTTTTGACAAAATATTCTGAAACGCAATAAAATGTCAACTGTCAAAAATTGTTCTAAACTGTCAAAAATACTCTAAAACTATTTGAAAATGTTTCAATATGTCAAAAAAATATATAAACTGTCAGAAAATGTTTTAAACTGTCAGTAAATGTTGCAAACTTTTCGAAAATGTTCCAAACTGTCAATAAGTGTAATAAACTGTCATAAAATGTTTTAAACTGTCTAGAACTGTTTTAAACTGTCAAAAACATTAAATATTTCTAAAAAAATGTTTTAAACTACTATAAAGTGATCTAAACATTTATCTGAACTGTCAGAAAAACTGTTCTCAAACGTTTTGAGTGTGACAAAATGTTCTAAACTGTCAGAAAAGGTTCTGAACTGTCAAAAAATATACTAAAAATTTATAACACAGATTAATCTGTCAGAAAATGCTACAAGCTCAATTAGAATGTTTTGAGTTTTGACAAAATGTTCTAAAATGCAATAAAACGTAATCAACTTTCAATAAATGTTGATCAGAAAATGTTTTAAATTAATGGTAAATGTTGTTAGAAACTGTCAAAAATGTTTTGAACTGTCAGAAATTGCTTGGTAAATATTTTAAACATTTTTTGACAATTTTTTGAACTATTTGTTACAGTTTTGAACATTGTTGATCGTTTGGAGTAAAGTTTGAGAACATTTTGTTTTACTCCAACAAAATTTTTTACAGTTTAAGATAAGTTTGTTACAGTTTAAAACGTTTATTATAGTTTGAGAACATTTGATAAAGTTTAGATAACTATTGGAACATTTTGTTTAATTGAAGAACACTTTTTGACAGTTTGAGAAAAGTTTGTTGGATTGAAACATTTTTGGAAATTTGGAAACAGGTACTAAAGTTTGAAAAAGTTTGAAAACATTTTATTATTACTACAGAACATTTTTAACAATTTTAGAACAATTTAAAAAGTTTGGAAACATTTTGTTTTACAGTTTAGAACATTTTCTGAAAGTTGATAATGTTTTGTAAAATTTCAGAATGTTTTTTGACAACTTGAAACACATTATGACAGTTCAGAACATTTTATGACACTACAAAACACTTTATGACAAAAAAGAACATTTTATTTCAGAACCAAAAATTTATGACAATTCAGAACATTTTTTTCACAATTTGCTACACTTTGAAATATTTTATTAATGTTCTGAAAGTTTAAAATAACGTTACCAACGTTACAAACTTTTATCAAAGTTTCAGAAAATGATATGTAGTAAAACAAAACGTTTTCAAACTTATTTGAATTTTATTAAATGTTCCTTAATTGTCAAAAATGTTCTAAACTGTAAAAAACATTTTTCAAACAATTGCAGTAAAACAAAATGTTTAAAAACTTTTAGATTTAATGTTCCAAATTATCAAAAATGTATTGAATTGCTACAAACTGTCAGAAAATGTTCTGCATAAAAGTTTTTTTTTTTCAAAAATGTTCTAAACTATAACAAGCTTTCAAAACATGTTCTGTACTACAACAAAACCGTTTTTAAACTTTTCTGAATATTAATATAGATTCCAAAATTGTCAATTTTTTTTTAAATTATAACAGACAATTATTATCAAACTGTCAGACAATGTTAATTAACTAATTACTAATAAATGCATTGAAATAATTTAAAAAATGAAATGAAAAATAATTAATATAAAAAATAAATCTAAAACAATTAGAAACGTTTTATAAAATCAATCTAGGAAGGTTAGTTTGTATGCGTTTACTATTTACTAATCGAATAAAGCCTTGTAATTAGCCCAGCTCCTGGCGAAACGGGTCTTAACTACTTAATTGCTCGATTAACATGCTATCCAATTTCAGATTACTTAGATGAAATAATTAACAGTTTTCATACAAATTAAAACACAAACCACTTACTTAAAAAAAAAACATGGCGGTTGCATGTTCTGCAATCATAACCCGGCGCATCCACCATTTATGAAAGCTAATAAATCTGAAGAAGGTCACCAATACTTTCTTATCCACTTTAAAATACATTTTGCAATCTAATATATTAAAATTGGATTTGTTTCAGGAGTAAAATCGGGAAAGCACTTGAATCCTCTATCATCAATAGTACCTGCTTGCGTCCTCAGAAAAAGTAAGTTGAATCTTTTGCAATTGCTCGGAGCAGTAATGCACTTGATGTAATATCCGGTCGGATATTTGAAATTAAAATATGATTTCTATTTTATTTATTCTAGAAGATCTTCACGTCCAATTAGAGGAAGCCGAAAAATTTGAATCATTTGCTTTATCTACAAGTTCGAGTCAGGTGGAAGCTGATCCCGAATCACCCAACAAGAATCCGGATGACAGCAGAGAGACGTGGAGTTCGAATGCAGATTTTTTGTTGTCTATAATCGGCTTTGCTGTTGATTTAGCGAACGTTTGGCGGTTTCCTTATTTATGTTACAGGAATGGCGGAGGTAAATCGAAACTTAGTTGGGGCTTATATTTTTTTAATAATAAATTTCAGGTGCTTTCTTAATACCGTACACATTAATGCTGGTTTTTGGTGCTGTACCTTTATTTTACATGGAATTAATCCTCGGCCAATTTAATAGACAAGGACCGATCAGTGTGTGGAGAATATGTCCTTTATTTAAAGGTAATTAATTAATTTTTATAATCATTTTAATCATTAATTAAAATTTCAGGTGTTGGTTTCTGTGCAGTTTTAGTTGCCTTTTACGTTTCCTTCTATTACAATGTAATAATCGGTAAGTGGCTTTTTAATTATATTAATAAATTAAATAATAATCCTTGTTTTCAAGGATAGGAGAGAGAAAAATGTATTGAATAAACTCAGGATGTGTGGCGGGGACATAGTAACGCGAAATTCATTAAAGCCTACTCTATTGATGTGTTTTATAACGAGCGTCCTTCGTGCGCTTTTCTATCCGATAATTTCTGTAAAAACTTTTATGTTTCTCTGCACTTTATATGCACTCAGCTTATTGCAAAGATTTATTTGCTTACATTAAACCAATATGAATTTGTTTCATTTGTAAATGTAAACATTAGCAACAAGTATTTTATGGTTTGATTTATTGGGTTTGTAGTTTATTTTAGCAATGGGAATTAATTTAGGAGAGGTACTAATGGTATAAATTGTAATTAATTGAAAATATAGCTTAATTTTATTAGTTTTAAATAAGGAGCTCTACCACAAAAAGTATTTATTGGAACTGAAAATATTTTTGTCAGTTTAAAGTACTAATATGGTACTATTAATGGTATGAATTGTAATTAATTTTGCACGCTCAATTTTTATTTGTATCTTTGAAAATATTGCTTAATTTTATAAAAGTTTAAATCAAGCAATCGTATTAGCTACTATATCTCAGAAACTATTTATTGGGCCTAAATCAAAATTTATCATTTAATAGTACCACTATAGTACTACAAACAGTACAAATTATAATTAAATTTGCACGCTCAATTTTTATCTACAACTTTGAGAACATTGCAAAATTTAATAAAAATCTAATTTGAGCAGAAGTACCAGCAGGCATATCTTAAGAACTGGTCATTGGAACTAAACCCAGTTTCAGTTAAATAAAGTACTAATATGGTACTATAAATGGTACAATTTGTAATTATTTTTCCACACTCAATTTTTATCTATAGCTTTGAGAATATTGCCAAATTTAATAAAACTCTAATTTAAGCAGAATTACCATCAGTTATATCTAAAAATTTCGTCATTGGAACTTAAGCCAATTTGAAATAAATAAAGTACTATTATAGTACCTTAAATGGTGCAAATTGTAATTAAATTTACACGCTTAATTCTTATTTGCAGCTTTGAGAACATTGCTAAATTTAATAAAAATCTAATTTGAGCAGAAGTACTTTCAGTCATATCTTAAGAACTGGTCATTGGAACTAAACCCAATTTCAGCTAAATAAAGTACTAATATGGTACTATAAATGGTACAATTTGTAATTATTTTTGCACGCTCAATTTTTATCTAAAGCTTTGAGAATATTGCTAAGTTTAATAAAATTCTAATTTGAGCAGAAGTACTTTCAGTCATATCTTAAGAACTAGTCATTGGAACTAAACCCAATTTCAGCTAAATAAAGTACTAATATAGTACTATAAATGGTACAATTTGTAATTATTTTTGCACGCTCAGTTTTTATCTACAGTTTTGAGAATATTGTTAAATTTAATAAAACTCTAATTTAAGCAGAAGTACCATCAGCCATATCTAAAAATCTGGTCATTGGAACTTAAGCCAATTTGAGTTAAATAAAGTACTATTATAGTACTATAAATGATGCAAATTGTAATTAAATTTACACGCTCAATTTTTATCTACAGCTTTGAGAAGATTGCTAAATTTAATAAATATCTAATTTAAGCAGAAGTACTTTCAGTTATATCTTAAGAACTAGTCATTGAAACTAAACCCAATTTCAGCTAAATAAAATACTAATATGGTACTATAAATGGTACAATTTGTAATTATTTTTGCACGCTCAGTTTTTATCTACAGTTTTGAGAATATTGCTAAATTTAATAAAACTCTAATTTGAGCAGAAGTACCAGCAGTCATATCTTAAGAACTAGTCATTGGAACTAAACCCAATTTTAGCTAAATAAAGTACTAATATGGTACTATAAATGGTACAATTTGTAATTATTTTTGCACGCTCAATTTTTACCTACAATTTTGAGAATATTGCTAAATTTAATAAAACTCTAATTTAAGCAGAAGTATTATCTCAAAATCTGGTCATTGGAACTTAAGCCCATTTGAGTTAAATAAAGGACTATTATAGTACTATAAATGGTACAAATTGTAATTAAATTTACACGCTTAATTTTTATTTGCAGCTTTGAGAACATTGCTAAATTTAATAAAAATCTAATTTGAGCAGAAGTACCAGCAGTCATATCTTAAGAACTAGTCATTGGAGCTAAACCCAATTTCAGCTAAATAAAGTACAAATATGGTACTATAAATGGTACAATTTGTAATTATTTTTGCACGCTCAATTTTTATCTATAGCTTTGAGAATATTGCTAAATTTAATAAAACTCTAATTTAAGCAGAAGTACCATCAGCCATATCTCAAAATCTGGTCATTGCAACTTAAACCAATTTGAGATAAATAAAGTACTATTATAGTACTATAAATGGCGCAAATAGTAATTAGTTTTGCGCGCTCAATTTTTATCTACAGTTTTGAGAAAATTGCTAAATTTAATAAAAATCAGAAGTACCAGCAGTCTTAACTAAAACTTTTCAAAAGTTGTTAAACTGAACGTATGGATTTCTTTAAAAAATTCACAGTTGGTTTCAATAATACTAAGGTATATTGGTACCAAATTAGATTAAATTCTAATGTACCGTTTTTGAGTTATGATTTTTTTAGTTATTTGAAACGTTTTTTAGTTCAGCAACGGCTTGTCGATTGAAGTAAGGTTATGTCAAATTGAGCGTATGAATCATCATAAATTTTTTACAGTTCGTACTAATAGTACTAAGATATATTGGAACTAAATTAGATTAAATTCTAATGTACCGTTTTGGAGTTATAAATTTTCAAGTTATTTGTAACGTTTTTCTATTCAAGTACGTCTTGTTGATTGAAGTAAGGTTATGTCAAATTGAGCGTACAAATCATTATACAAATTTTGCAGTTGATACTAATGGTACATAGGTATGTTGGTACTAAATTATATAAAATTTCAATGTACCGTTTTTGAGTTATGGTTTTTTTAATTATTTGTAACGTTTTTTAACTTAAGTACGTCTTGTTGATTGAAGTAAGGTTATATCGAATTGAGCGTATGAATTTTTATAAATATTTTATAGTTGGTACTAATGATACTAAAGTATATTGGTACTAAATTAGATACAATTCCAATGTACCGTTTTTGAGTTGTGAATTTTTAAGTTATTTGCTACGTTTCTTTAGTTAGGTACGTCTTGTTGATTGAAGTAAGGTTATGTCAAAGTGAGCGTATGAATTGTTATAAATTTTTTACAGTTGGTAATAATACTATGGTATATTGGTACCATATTAGATAAAATTCCAATATACCGTTTTTGAGTTATGATTTTTTAAGTTATTTGTAACGTTCCATGATTCAGGTACGTCTTGTTGATTGAAGTAAGGTTATGTCAAATTGAGCGTATGAATTTTTCTAAATATTTTACAATTGGTACTAATGATACTAAAGTATATTGGTATTAAATTAGATACAATTCCAATGTACCGTTTTTGAGTTATGAATTTTTAAGTTATTTGCTACGTTTCTTTAGTTAGGTACGTCTTGTTGATTGAAGTAAGGTTATGTCAAAGTGAGCGTATGAATTATTATAAAAATTTTACAGTTGGTACTAATAATACTAATGTATATTGGTACCAAATTAGATAAAATTCGAATGCACCGTTTTTGAGTTATAATTTTTTTAGTTATTTGTAACGTTTTTTAACTCAAGTACATCTTGTTGATTGAAGTAAGGTTATGTCAAATTGAGCGTATGAATTTTTCTAAATATTTTACAATTGGTAGTAATGATACTAAAGTATATTGGTATTAAATTAGATACAATTCCAATGTACCGTTTTTGAGTTATGATTTTTTAAGTTATTTGTTAGGTTTCTTTAGTTAGGTACGTCTTGTTGATTGAAGTAAGGTTATGTCACATTGAGCGTATGGATTTTTATAAATATTTCACAGTTGGTACTAATGGTATTAAGGTATATTGGTACCAAACTAGATAATATTCCAATGTACCGTTTATGAGTTATGAATTTTTTAGTTATTTGTTACGTTTTTTGATTCAGTTACGTCTTGTTGATTGAAGTAAGGTTATGTCAAATTGAGCGTATGGATTTTTATAAAAAATTTACAGTTGGTACTAATGATACTAAGGTATATTGCTACCAAAATGGATAAAATTTAAATGTACCGTTTTTGAGTTATGATTTTTATAGTTATTTGATACGTTTTTTGCTTGAGGTACTTCTTGTCGATTAAAGTAAGGTTATGTCAAATTGAGAGTATGAATCAATATACAAATTTCACAGTTGGTATTAATGGTACTAAGGTATTTTGGTACCAAATTAGATAAAATTCCAATGTTTTTGAGTTATGATTTTTTTAGTTATTTGTAACGTTTTTTAACTCAAGTACATCTTGTTGATTGAAGTAAGGTTATGTCAAATTGAGCGTATAAATTTTTATAAGTATTTTACAGTTGGTAGTAATTATACTAAGATATATTGGTACTAATTTAAATAAAATTTTAATATACCGTTTTTGAGTTATGAATTTTATAGTTATTTGTAACGTTTCATGATTCAGGTACGTCTTGTTGATTGAAGTAAGGTTATGTCAAATTGAGCGTATAATTTATTATAAATTTTTTATAGTTGGTACTAGTAATACTAAAGTATTGTGGTACTAAATTAGATAAAATTCCAATGTATCGTTTTTGAGCTATGAAATTTTAAGTTATTTGTAAGGTTTTTTTATTCAGGAATGATTTGTTGATTAAAATGAGGTTATGTCAAATTGAGCGTATAAATTTCTATAATTTTTTTTACGGTTGGTACTAATAATACTAAAGTACGTTGGTACCACATAAAATAAAATTTCAATGTACCGTTTCTGAGTTATGAATTTTTTTGTTATTTGTAACATTTTTTGATTGAGCAAATAAATTTTTATAAAAATTTTACAAACTAAAAAGCATGTAAGATAATAAATAGAAAATAAAGTTTTTATTTTTTATAAATATTTATATATATATATATATATATATATATATATATATATATATATATATATACATACATGAACAAGCCTCCATACTACACCATGTTCAATTTTGTATAAAATAAAATTTATATATATATACATTCATGAGCAAACAACCATACGACACCATTTTTAATATAACTTGCAATTTTGTATAAATTAAAAATAAATAATTTATATATACACAAATTGAGAAAATGAATTTTTATAAAAAATTTACAATTGGTACTAATCATACTAAGGTATATTGGTACCAAATTACTAATGATTATTAAATTTTACACGCTTAGTTTTTATTTAAAACTTCTAAATCAATAGCAATATCTCAGAAACACTACATTGGATTCTTTGCTAATTTTAGCAACATAAGGTACTAACCAATATAGTACTACTGATAATACAAATAATAGTTATTTTGACACGCTTAATTTTCAATAAAAGTTATACAAATTTAACACAAGAAGCAGTACTAGTGACTATTTCTCAGGAACTGTGCATTAAAACGTTTAATAAATTTAGCAATACAAAGTACTAATGTAGTATTAATAATGCTACAACTTATAATAGTTTTGGCACCCTTAATTTTAATCAAAAGCTACAATACCACAGCAATACTTTTAACTATAGCTTAAGAACCGTGCATTGGAATTTTAGATAACTTTAGCATTAGGAGGTACTAATGTGGTACTAACAATAGTATATTTTAAAATTATTTTGACGCGCCCAATTTTAACCAAAAAATATAAGACCATTGCAATGTTGAATTTGAAATTAAAATAAAGAGCAGTACTATCAATTATAACTCAAGAATCATGCATTAGAATTTTAGATAATTTTAGTATTAGGAGGTACTAATATAGTACTAACAATAGTTTATTTTAAAATCATTTTGACACGCCCAATTTTAACCAAAAGCAATAAGACCACAGCAATATTGAATTTAAAATTAAAATATAGAGCAGTACTTTCAACCATATCAGTGCATTGGAAGTTTAGATAATTTTAGCAATAGGAGGTACTAATATAGTACTAGCAATAATATAATTTATAATAATTTTTATACTCCCAATTTTAATAAAAAGCGTTTTGCTACGTTTAGCACCTATCCAAATCGGTAGTACTACCAACAATCGTTAATTACAACAATACAAAAAGTTAGTACTGACACATTATTTTGTTTAAAATATATTTGTAAAATCATTTAACAAAATTCATCCTCATATCTTTAGCCTGTTGCAATTTCTGTCTCAATTCAACAATATCATCAGTCTGCTTCAATTTAACAACCTCAGGCTTCATCTTAACCACACATTTCCTCGACTCTGTAATAAACTCCTTAATATTATCCAAATATTCCGCCTGCTTCATTTTCTCCTCCGATATTTTCAACCTACGTTCCTCCAACTCTTCCCGCATCTTGACCTTCAACAAACACAAACGTTCTTGCAATTCAGCAACTGACATCTCGCACATCAAACCCAAATTAGCAGATTCGGTTGGATCAAATTCTTTAACATGTGCATTAATTGATTGCAAAGTGCGCAATTCTTGAATAAGCAATATTTTATGTTTCAATTCATCTTCTTTAATTTTTTGAGCTTCTCTCAATAATTGTTTAGTTTCGAATTCTAAAATTTTCGCGTTGCATTGTTTGGTTTTTAATAATTGTTTTTCGGCTTCTTTGGCGGCTTTTTCTATTAATTGGGCTTTAATTATTAGGGTTTTATTTTTTTCCATTTCATCCTGACGCCATTTATCTAATTCTTGTAATAATTCCAGGCGGTTTTGTTGAAAATCAAGCATTTTTTCTTTGTTAGAATTTATTAATTTTTGTTTTGCCAATATTGCTTCCTCATGAGTTATAAGACCTTGCAAATGTTTCCTTTCAATATCTTGAATGTTTTTTTGTTGTTTTGCTTTGCGTATTTCAAGTTCTATTGATTCGATATTAGTGTTATCATAGGATCCATTAATTAATGCTTCTATTTTTTTTAATTCTTCTTCTTTAGATTTGGCCAGTAAAGCAGCTTCACGCATTAATGATGCGTTAGTTGTTTTAACATTAACTGAAGTTAATTTGGGGGCTGGTTTTGCTGGTTGATTTTTTTTAATTGGTTCAGTTATTGGTTTATTAATTGGTTTAATTTGGGCACATTTGAAGGCATCTCTTCTTGCTATAGATAATAATTCTAAAGCATTTTTTCTATTTTGCGCTTTAATTTTCTGTAATTTAATTAAATTAGTATCAGCATTATAAGTAGTTTTGGGTATAACAGTAGATTTAAAATTTGTATTGATTGGATTTGGAGATTCAATTGGTTTTTTATAATAAGTAGATCTGCATAATACAAGAGGAGTTTTGGGATATTTTTTGTCAACTTTTTCTTTGGTATCTTTTTTAATCATATTTTTATAAATATTACTAATTAATGGAACATTAATAATTAAAGGTTTGATTATATTTTCCAAAACATATTCGTTATCGTAAATTTGGCAACCAACTTGCACAACATCAATGACGTTATTTTCTAATTTAAAGAATTGCATTATATTCAATGCTGCATGCTTCATATTTTTGAATAAACCTGCAACTTCTTCAAAATTCTTCTTATTTAATCCAAAAATTGCTACATAGAATAAAATCATATAAATATCTTTCTCGGAATCATTTTTAAATAAATTATAGGAACCAACTTTAAATTCCCGAAAATATTCCAATACATTTTCTAAAAACCTTTCATGCCTTTCAAAGTTAATAAATATTTCAGCCAATTCTTCTTCAATTTCACCATTTTCCAATCGTTCATCAATGAATTCTGTAGGTGTTAAACTGTTTGTTGTTTTAAATTTGTTGATTAAATTGTTTAATATTTCTATATGTTCTTGTGAAAACATTTTTTTGTAATGTCAATTTGACGTTGTCTTTTTTCAGCTTGGTCTTTATACTTTTTGGGATCCAGTATTAATTCGGAATTACCATGGATGCATTGCAATAATACGTGGAATTCTGGAATATGTTGGGATAATACTTCGGCACTTAATGTGACTAATGAGACGGTGATTTCAAGCAGGAATTCACCGGCTTCGGAATTTTTCCAGTAAGAAATTAGCCTTTGCTTTTTCTAGCAATGGCTTAACATTTTCATAGTTTATTGTTTTTGATTACTATTCTTTTATTGTTTTACAGCCGTAAAGTATTGGAAATGCAATTCAGTGATGGGTTGCACGACATTGGTTATCCAAAATGGCAGCTCGTGGTGTGTCTGCTCATCGTCTACTGCATGCTTTACATGTCTTTATTCAAAGGAGTAAAATCATCAGGTAAATAATCTCTACTAAAGAGCTACAAGCATAAAAGCCAAATTTCCAAAAATTGTAGTATTCAAAATTTGGAATTGATCAAATGTTTCCAAATTATTTTTTAGGAAAAGTAGTTTGGATAACAGCAACAATGCCATATGTAGTGCTATCAATACTTCTAGTAAGAGGTTTGATGCTACCAGGAGCTCTGAAAGGTATTTCTTACTACTTGCAACCAGAATTATCAAAGCTGAAGGAGACACAGGTAAATTATTGAAAATTACTTTTTTCAATTCTAAGATTACACATATTTCAGGTATGGGTTGATGCAGCAGTTCAAATATTTTATTCAGTGGGCGCTGGCTTTGGTGTTCATTTGTCTTACGCCAGCTATAACACATTCCATAATAATTGTTACAGGTAAAGTTCAAAATTATTGTTTTTTAAATCAATTATATTAACATATCGAAACCAATCTATAAAAAGTATGCAAGAAGTAAGTAAAATAATTTAATTTTTTATAAAATATGTATAAATATACACAGACAACACCATTTTCAATTTTGTATAAAATAAAATTTATATATATATATATATATATATATATATACATGAACAAGCGCACATACGACACCATTTTTAATATAACTTGTAATTTTGTATAAAAATTAATAATTTATATATATACATATATAAACAAGCCTCTACCCGACACCATTTTTAATTTTTTATAAAAAAAAATTATATATATATATACATACATAACCAAGCGACCATCCGACACCATTTTTAATATAACTTGCAATTTTGTATAAATTAAAAATTAATAATGTATATGTATATACATACATGAACAAGCCCCCATACGACACCATTTTTAATATAACTAACAATTTTGTTCAAAAATAAATAATTTATATATATATATATATACATAAATGAACAAGCCCATACGACACCATTTTCAATTTTGTATAAAATAAAATTTATATATATACATACATGAACAAGCGCCCATACGACACCATTTTTAATATAACTTGCAATTTTGTATAAATTAAAAATAAATAATTTTTTATGTATATGATATATGTACACGAATAAGCCCCACATAACACAATTTTCAATTTTCTATAAAATAAAATTTATATAAATTGACATACATGAACAAGCCCCCATACGACATCATTTTTAATATAACTTGCAATTATGTATAAAAATAAATAATTTATATATACATACATCAACAAGCCACCATACGACACCTTTTTTAATTTTATATAAAATAAAATTTATATATACATTTATATACATGAACAAGCACCCATACGACACAATTTTAAATATAACTTGCAGTTTTGCATAAAAATAAACAATTTGTATGAATACACACATAAACAAGCCCCCATACAACACTATTTTCAATTTTGGATAAAATAAAATTTATATATATACATATATGAACAAGCCCCCATACGACACCATTTTTAATATAAAATAAATAATTTATATATACATACATCAACAAGCCACCATACGACACCTTTTTTAATTTTATATAAAATAAAATTTATATATATACATTTATATACATGAACAAGCGCCCATACGTCACAATTTTAAATATAACTTGCAATTTTGCATAAAAATAAATAATTTATATAAATACACACATAAACAAGCCCCCATACGACACTATTTTCAATTTTGGATAAAATAAAATTTATATATATACATATATGAACAAGCCCCCATACGACACCATTTTTAATATAACTTGCAGTTTTGTATAAAATATAAATAAATAATTTTGGATAAAATAAAATTTATATATATTCATATATGAACAAGCCCCCATACGACATCATTTTTAATATAACTTGCAATTATGTATAAAAATAAATAATTTATATATACATACATCAACAAGCCACCATCCGACACCTTTTTTAATTTTATATAAAATAAAATTTATATATACATTTATATACATGAACAAGCGCCCATACGACACAATTTTAAATATAACTTGCAATTTTGCATAAAAATAAATAATTTATATAAATACACACATAAACAAGCCCCCATACGACACTATTTTCAATTTTGGATAAAATAAAATTTATATACATATATATATGTATATATATGAACAAGCCCCCATACGACACCATTTTTAATATAACTTGCAGTTTTGTATAAAATATAAATAAATAATTTTGGATAAAATAAAATTTATATATATACATATATGAACAAGCCTCCATACGACATCATTTTTAATATAACTTGCAATTATGTATAAAAATAAATAATTTATATATACATACATCAACAAGCCACCATCCGACACCTTTTTTAATTTTATATAAAATAAAATTTATATATACATTTATATACATGAACAAGCGCCCATACGACACAATTTTAAATATAACTTGCAATTTTGCATAAAAATAAACAATTTGTATAAATACACACATAAACAAGCCCCCATACGACACTATTTTCAATTTTGGATAAAATAAAATTTATATATATACATATATGAACAAGCCCCCATACGACACCATTTTTAATATAACTTGCAGTTTTGTATAAAATATAAATAAATAATTTTGGATAAAATAAAATTTATATAAATACATATATGAACAAGCCCCCATACGACACCGTTTTTAATATAACTTGCAATTATGTATAAAAATAAATAATTTATATATACATACATCAACAAGCCACCATACGACACCTTTTTTAATTTTATATAAAATAAAATTTATATATACATTTATATACATGAACAAGCGCCCATACGACACAATTTTAAATATAACTTGCAATTTTGCATAAAAATAAATAATTTATATAAATACACACATAAACAAGCCCCCATACGACACTATTTTCAATTTTGGATAAAATAAAATTTATATACATATATACATATATGAACAAGCCCCCATACGACACCATTTTTAATATAACTTGCAGTTTTGTATAAAATATAAATAAATAATTTTGGATAAAATAAAATTTATATATATACATATATGAACAAGCCCCCATACGACATCATTTTTAATATAACTTGTAATTATGTATAAAAATAAATAATTTATATAAACATACATCAACAAGCCACCATACGACACCTTTTTTAATTTTATATAAAATAAAATTTATATATACATTTATATACATGAACAAGCGCCCATACGACACAATTTTAAATATAACTCGCAATTTTGCATAAAAATAAATAATTTATATAAATACACACATAAACAAGCCCCCATACAACACTATTTTCAATTTTGGATAAAATAAAATTTATATATGTAACGAAAGTATACTTTCTTTGATTTAAGTTGGCCGTGCTTCTGACTTTTAATTGACAGAAGTCACGACGTAATTATAATAAAAAGATATATTGTAATTAATTTAAGTAGTGCATAGAGAAGCGGTAATAGAAAACTTTAATTGTCGTTTCTTTGTTCACAGGTAAGATTGTAAATAATTGTTAAATAATAAATAAAACTCAAACTTTGTTCACAGAGAAACATATTTTGGTTTATTTTATGCCGTATAATTTATTGTCTTATATATATATATACATATATGAACAAACCCCCATACGACACCATTTTTAATATAACTTGCAGTTTTGTATAAAATATAAATAAATAATTTATATGTATACACTTACATGAACAAGCCCCAATACAACACCATTTTTTATAAAATAAAATTAATATATATACATATATGATCAAGCCACCAAACGACACCATTTTCAATTTTGTATAAAATAAATTTTATATATATACATATATGAACAAGCCCCCATAAGACAATAACTATAATCAAAAATAATTTCAGGGATTGCTTAGTGACAACAGCTGTGAATTGCTTCACCAGTTTCTTTTCCGGATTTGTTATATTCACATATTTGGGATACATGTCGCATAAGCAAGGAGTTCATATTAGCACAGTCGCTACTGAAGGTAAGTAATAAAAAAATCCTTTTCATGCCTCAAGTTGACAATATTGAATTATTTAGGTCCCGGACTTGTATTCCAAGTGTACCCAGAAGCAGTAGCAACACTTCCAGGTTCACATTTCTGGTCAATGCTATTCTTCTTCATGTTGATCATGTTGGGGCTCGATTCAGCGGTAAGAAATCAATTTAAATAAATCTAAACTTTAATTAAATCGTCAAAGGTGGTAAAGCAATGCTTTCTATAAAGAGAAACGTTGAATTGTGTGTGGACCTAAAATACATCATTTATTAAATTTAAATTCAATTAAATCCTTTTTTGTGTACAGATGGGTGGTTTGGAATGCGTCATTACTGGTTTGATTGACGAATTTGGACCCAGATTCAAGCGCTGGAATATATCCAGGGAGATGTTTACATTGATTATCATTATTATGTCGTTTTCTGTAGCTACCATCAACGTTACTCCGGTAAGTAATATGATTGAATAGAAAATAGTTAAAATGGATTTTTGGCTCTTAAGACCAGTCGGAAAAGACATGACAAAAATGTATTGATTCCATTGGAGCTGTCGCTTAAATTATGTAATCTTATTTTATCAGGGAGGTATTTACATGTTCCATCTACTCGATACATATGCAGCAGGAATCTCCTTACTATGTTCAGCACTTTTTGAAGCAGTTGCTGTATCTTGGTTCTATGGTAAATTAACAACGTCTTGTAATCAAAATACTTCAATCAATTTTTGTTTCAGGATTGGATAAATTTACGCAAGATGTTGATGCTATGTTGGGGATCAAGCCTGGATTATATTGGAGGATATGTTGGAAGTTCATCAGTCCTCTATTTATTATAGTAATGTTGCAATAATTTAATGTAATTTGTGATTAATTTGTAATTTTTTAGGGAGTCGTTTTGTTTGGGTTGCTGAATCCGCAACCATTGGAGTACAACGATTACAACTATCCTAATTGGGCTGTGATGGTTGGATGGTGTTTAGCTTTGTCATCTATTTTGATGATACCGGTAGTCGCCATTATTCAGTTAATTAACACTAAAGGAACGTGCGCTGAGGTAAATATAAATCGACAATCAAAAGTGAGCTATTTTATCGTAACATTATTACGACTTTACGACATGAACAAGCGCACATACTACACCATTTATAATATAAACTGCAATTTTGTATAAAAATTTTAAAAAATAATTATATATATATATATATATATATACACATACAAGCGCACATACGACACCATTTTCAAATTATATTATACTAATGTTTGTTTTGCTTTCAGAGAATAGCGTTGAATATTTCGCCAACGGAAGAGCACGCACAGATAAGAGAAGGAAAACTAGTCAGTAGATTTAAAGCCAAGCATTGGCTCTACGTTTAATTTCTTAAATAATAACACCACCAAACAAGACTATTACGTTCTCAGACAATATGCTTAGTCATTAGTAAACTTCTTATTAATTACGCTGGTCGTAATCGATTATTTTTTAATAGAATTTCAATGCAATTATAGTATTAATTAATAAAAGAATCCATTGACAGGGTGAATTCATGATGCATGCACAAAATGGATTTGTAGTTGTACGTGTTAGTCTGTAAATACTTAAGCAAACCCGAACCAGTATATTAAATAAATAATAAATCATACAATGAATGTGCCCTATAATCAAATTTTTATAATAAGTGTAAGGGTCCAATTTCCTATGCAGTATTTGATTCACTTAATTTATGTGTATATAAATGTATTGTTTTTTATATTTTATTTATTTATGATTAGATTAGTCGGTGTGATGTTGGAATACAATGTTTAAATGTATATATGTAATATGTAAATATGTGTGGCTATAAATGTGTTAGATTTTAAGACCATTGTGATTTTTCTATAAAAATTAGAAACAATAATGCCTTCATTGTTTCTAAATTTTCTGGCAATTACATTGTATTGTATTATTAATATTGTATATAAAAACAATAAAAGAACACAATTCTAATTATTTTTAAATATTGTAGATTCTAACCTAGAAGAAAGAGTTTATTGCGCATCTCTGATGCGCAATTTAATGGACGGACTTACAGAAAATCATTTTTGCTGCATAGGTTTGATGAATAAATAATGAAAGAAATATTCCTTGAATAAATATTATTTTATTATATAAGCCAATACACACTAAGGAAATAAAAATGAAAAAATTACATACATACCAAACAAATTTGGAAACCTTACGAGATTACAAATTTATCGATTAATTTTCTTTAAAGTTACATATAGATTACATCGGTAATATTCCTCATAGTACGAAATAAAAAATAAAACAAAACAAAAAAATCCTTCAAGAAAAAAAATAAAAATAATCATATATTTTAAATATAAACAATAAAATCTGTACTATTCATTTGGATTATCGTTACATAAATATACAACACTTTGAAAAATAAAAATCACAATAACATAAATATTATTACATAAATTAATCGAGGCCGAAAAAATAAAATTAATTTGTCGAATATTATAATAATGGGGTTAATTATGAAATCTATGTAATAATAATTTTGTTCACCGATTCGTATTTTTTGTCTGTGGTGCGCATACAAGTTGGCAGAATTAATATTGAGGGCCGTTTAATTTATGTAATAAATGTATAATCAACCACCCCAATCCGGTGGTTTGCCTTACAATATGTTTTTAAGTTGAGGCTGCAATGTCTTAACAACAGCCGTTACCCATGCCCTGAGATCCGTCTTTACCTCCAGCACCCGGCAGTGAAGGATTTGTCGGGGAGTGTTGTGGTCCAATCTTGATACCGTTGGCCTGAAATTGATCTTATTAGTCACACAGAATTTTAGCTAAAACCGATACGAGACAAAAATAACGTCTCGACATAAATATAGGGCTGCCACCCTTCTTATTTTCGTCTTAATTTTGTAGTATTCAAATTTTACGAGCGCGGCAACTTAAAGAGGACAAGCAAGCCTCAACTATATTGTAGGTTAGGCGATACAATAGCCAGTAATCAAATACAAATTGGTGATGAACTGCATAACCCTTAGACCATTTACACTTACAGACGCCTACTATTTTCAGCATAGTGAAGCCAACATAACAACATCGTATGCCCACAATTGATGATAATTGATTGGTCTAAGGCCTAAGCAGTCTGCAGACATTAGTCACAAACAACAGGACATCACTGATCTGGATACTAAAAGATTAGGGTAGAGAAGGTAACCTTAAGGAACCACAGAAACGTTTATTAGACCCGCTTTAATTAAACCGGCGAATAAACATTCAGAAGCTCTTTGCAGCAAATGATGTCTGGAGGACAAAGAAACTCCGCTACATCTACTAAGAGAGAGTGCAAGGCTTACAATACGCAAGCACAAGCTAACCAAAGAACAGCTTAAAGCAGACCCTTGGCAAAAGTTTTTGTAGCAATGCAGAACACCCGACGTACTACCTCAATAGAAAAAACGGAGAAAGGAAAGTTCGATTTTAACAAAACATTGAACGCGCCCAGCCTCTTCTAGAGAATATGTAAAAAAACTAACTTCTGAAGGTGCAACTTGTCAAAATCAGAGTGCAGTTCGATAAATGGATTCTGGAACGAGAGCTAGTCGGCAAGATGAAAGACAACCAGTAAGCTAGAAACTCTAAACACTCGAACCTTTAAGCTAGAGCTAATCCCGTATAAGAAAATACCAATCCCGACTCTCCCGAAAAAAGTAGCCATCTGACAAAAAAATTCGAAAATAAACGCTGCCAAACCAACCAGGAAAGTTGCAAAAATCTAGAAACTTCGACTTATGAAAGACTCCGTCATATAGTAGACCCTTTCTGAAGAACCATAAAAGCATTGAATTTGAAATAGTAAAACATTACTTAATCGCTAGCGATAAATGTAAATAAAATAAAAATGATACATTATGCACTTAACAACAGGTACTCTTTCTTTTAAACAATTAATTACATATTTAATGATTTATTTAAGGTTATTTCAAATTGAGCGTATACATTTTTTTCATACTGCTTATAATGAAGTACTATATTATTTTATTTCTTAAATTGTTTCTGTATTATAGTAGATTCCATGATTTGCTTAAGATTTGGTCAAATTGAGCGTATGGATTTTAAAACGTTTAATGGAGTTGATACTCCAAGTAATAAATTACATTGTTGCCAAATTTCAACAATTTTCAATGTACTAATTTAAAAGTAAAGTGACCAGATTTTAAAACACTCAAAGGGGGACAAATTGATGCACATAGAAAAAAAGTTGTAAAACTATTTTTAATGACATAAAAAAAAGAATGAATTGACAAAAACAAACGTAGTAATCAAGAAAACATTGGCGTAATATTGCAACGACGTCGACGCAGCCCCCTTTGACGTTCTCTCTGACGGGAAAGAATCTTCCGATGACGTAACTTCTATGACAAAACTGATCGATTGCAACCATGGCAAAAGTTCTCCACAACAGAACTCGAACCACTGTGATAATGAAAAGGAGAAGAACATCACCTACCTTCTCGCCGTCACCACTCCCATTAGTTGCAAATGCGCCATCGACCACTATTAACGACGAGCCTTCATCAAAAATTTGCTAACTATCTCGCATTCACGCTTCGCAAACTACCTCGCACCCACTCTTGTGGAGACCCCGCTACGCTAATCTGAAAAGCCTACTTCAAAAGTCAACAAGACTGCCTTAGCACCTCGTCAATTCCAACAACACGCACTCCGGCAACACCCAAGTCATCAACACTGTTTCTCAGTCTTCATCGTTCGACTGCTTCTAACAAATATGTCGTCAAATTGATCTCAAGTGACAGCCCTGTCAGGAATTGTCAAAATTGTCATCTTACCTCATTGTTGATGTCGAAAACTCCCTCTTGGATCTTCTCGTAGATTTCTTTTGCTGTGTTGATGAACGCTTCCTCCACATTGGCGGCCGTTTTGGCCGACGTCTCCATAAAGACTAGACCGTGCTCCCTGGCAAACGCCTCGCCCTCCTCCTTCTTCACCTCGCGCCTGCTTTCCAAATCACTGAAAACAAAATAATTCAAAATTCAGAATTAGATTTGAGCGATGTCTCCGACAGTTTTCCCTCCTTCGGACGAAAGAGTTTAACGTTAACCTTTTGCAGCCTTCTAGGTGTATCAAGCCTTAAAACTCGATTCGGACCTTTGCATATTGTATCTACTTTAGTAGGTGGTTTTACCCGCAAATATACTTCTTCCCCAGTAGAGAACGCATACTCTTTTCTGTCCGCAATGCGGAATAAAATAATAAATCGTTGTGCCTTGTTGGTTGCTAAATTAGGTCTGTATTAAATGTTGCAGAGCCGAGAAAATAGCAAACAGTTTCTTTCTCTACGATCTGGAAGTCCACATTAAAAGAACAAGTCGTTAATTGTTCGATTATAAGCTCAGCAGAGCGTAGCACTCTTTCCAAATAGATCCGTTACCTCATATATGCATCTAAACATACACGTCTTTGTGACTCGGTGTGCCCGACACCTCAATTGCCTACTCCAAAAGGGAACGACGTGACTAGATATACCAATTAACTCCGGGCGAGCCGAACCAGTGTAATTGCAGTTTTGTAGTCACGTATAGATCGATAACCAATCTGCTTTAATTGTTCTTAGTTCGCGCAAGTATTTTATTAGTTTCACATCATCAAGCGATGCGCAAGTCAAGAGTTGCGCATGGCTCTGACAATTTTTGGGTAACTCCACTATTAAACCAGTGACAATTCGTTAAACTTGAAAGAAAACGCCACTGCTTAAGCAAGAGACGCACACCACTGCATAGAAAATAGAAGGCAATAAGAGTTAAATAAATGTAGGATTGAAAGTAGTCAATTAATTAGTGTTTTTATTAATTTTCTGAACACTGTATCTCTAAATTTAACTTTAAAATCGCCAATCAAAATTTCTGAACACTCTGTATATCAAAATTTTACTTTTACATCGCCAATCGTGACTTTTGAACAACCTGTATATTCAAACTTTGATTCTTATGTCGCCAATCGTAATTTCTGAACAGTGTATATCAAAATTTGAGTTTTATATCGCCAATCGTGATTTCTGAACACTCTGTATATCAAAATTTCATTTTTACATCGTCAAGCATAAATTCTGAAAGCCCTGTATATCAAAAATTAGCTTCTATATCGCCAATCGCAATTTTTAAACACCCTGTATATCAAAATATGACTTTTACATCGTCAAGCGTAAATTCTGAACGCCCTGTATATCAAAAATTAACTTTTAAATCTCCAAACGTGATTTCTGAACTACCTGTATATCAAAATGACATTTACATTGCAATTTTTGAACACTATATCAAAACTTTGTTTTTTTTTATATAGCCAATCGTAATTTTTGAACATCCTGTATATCAAAATTTTGATTTTTTTATATCGCCAATCGTAATTTCTGAATATATCAAAATTTGACTTTCTAAAGCAAAAAAATGGATTCAAAGTATTTTTTCAAATCTCAAAAACTAACTTTTTTCTCTTGTTACACTTATCAGTAAACACCCTGTATATACAAAATGGCCGCCACCAATTTTGACATTTCGTGACAAAATGGCGGCCATTTTAAATCAAACTGAAGAAAACATTAAAAATCACAAAATAGAATTTGAAATACATTTTTTCTATCTAATGTACCAACTATTACATGCAAAATAAAAAATAACCAACAATTTGTACTAAATTGAATCAATTTTGCAGAATTTGTATCAATTTCATCAATAAAAGTTTTTTATATTCTGTCAAATTGATCTAATGATTTAAAATTAATTAATGATATGATGCGCGTTCGTTTTGCCAATATCACTGAAATTTTGATCACTTGGTGATGATAAATTAAACGAATTCGGTGACATAAATTTAAAAATATGGCGAGTAATGAATAAAACAATTTGAGGTAAGGTGAAATTGGTCGTTCTTTGTTATGTATCATGTTAAACAATAACTAAATAATATTTTAGGTCATCATCAAGTGATCAAAATTTCAGTGATATTGGCGAAACGAACGCACCTGTGATCAACAATCGGTAGACATGAATAATTTGAGGTTAATTTCATTAAAAAAAATGACAATTGCACAAACAATTTGTTTTGATTATTGTTATATTATTTGTTTTACATAAATAAAATGAAGCTACTGACACATTGTAAATTGATGACTCATCATTAACCTGTATGAATCAACTTAATCTTAAAAACAATTGTAATTAACTGAATTAATCAGACCTAGATTAAACTGTTATTGTTGTAATCTCCCCCCATTAATGTCAATCAAACAGAATCATTCAACCTTTGTTTACAAAATTTCCCCATTCCTTGTCAAGCATAACATATTAAAAATAGCAACTTTCTCCATAAATAATTACCTCTTGTTGCCGATGAGCATGATGACCATATTAGAATTGGAATGTTGTCGAGCATCTTCGAGCCAAGTTGTGAGATGACTGAATGTCTCTCGTCTGGTGATATCGTAGACTAGAAGTGCCCCGGCAGCACCACGATAATAAGACCGTGTAATTGAACGGAAAGCTTCTTGTCCGGCTGTATCCCATATCTGCAATTTAATCTGTTTGCCATCGATTGTGATCATACGAGCACCAAACTCAACACCAATTGTTAAATCATGCACAGGTTGGAATCTTTTGTCAGTAAATTGAAGTAGAAGACATGATTTACCAACGCCTGTAAATATGAATACATAAAGACAGAGATTAGTTGACATTCATTATGATGGCATATTTCACAATTTTTATAGCAATTATTGCATTACTCACCTGTGTCACCGATTATAATATATTTAAAAAGATAAGCGTACGACATTTTTGCTCCTTACAACAAAACTATTAACAATAACTATGCAAGAAAATCACAAATACTGACAGCTGTCTCACGTCATTACCCAAGAACGACGCAATTGGATTGCGCCTTGGACTGTTGTCGCCCATTTGCATTGGTCGATATATTCATAAAATGGCGCTCAATTTGAATTTTTGCAAATAAAGGAATTGTTTTACTGTTATTGTTCAATAACAAGTTCTTTAGGCGTAATATCCTTGATTATATAAACTGCACACTAAATTTGTAATCGTTACTAAATTGCTCTAAGCAATATTAGGAATAACAACAAAAATTAAATTATAATTGCAAAAACAATTCATATGGCATATTAATAAAATAGAAATGTTTTTAAATAATTAGCATTTTTATAATAAAGTAATGGTTTGTTTCCTTAATTATAAGAAAAACAAAATTATTACAGAATTCTAGGTTCAAATAAGCCTCTAAAACAGTGGCGTCGCTAAAACTTTTAGACTGTAGAGAAAAGCAGATTTTAAAATAATTGTTTTATAAATATGTTTTGATTAAAAAATTACTTTTTTGTACATAATCATATTTTTTTAACTTCCAAGTTGCTAGCCCGAAATTCATTTCTAACTTCATTGCAATTTTCTTTAAATTAATTCTGACTTCAATCTACTTCCCCTTAACGTATCAGTCATTCCAGTATAGTCAACTTCAGATTGTGTTTTTTAGGGCATTGTTGTTGGCAGAGTTGCGTACCTCAACTTCGTTGGATTCACCTAAGCTGAATAAAATTTCATTTTTTTTTTTGTACAAAATAACATTTGTGTAATTTAAATGTGTTTTTCTTGAATTGAAATTTCAATTACTATTCCTTAAAATAATGACTAACTTCAAGTTGCTGCCCTTAAAAATCATTCCTAACTTCAGTGCAATTTTCTTTGAATTAATTTTGACTCTACTTCCAAATGTATCAGTCATGCCAGTATAGTCAACTTCAGGTTGTGTTTTGGTGGGCATTGTTGTTGGCAGCGTTGTGTACATTAACTGCGGTAGATTCACCCTAATTTAACTGCATTAAATTTCAATTTTTTATTAATTTATTATTTAAATAATGTAATTTCAATGTGATTTTCTTTGAATTAATTCTAACTTCAATTTACTTCATCTTAAAATAATAACTAACTTCATGTTAATGCCACAGAAATTCATTCTTAACTTCCGTGTATCAAGGTTGTAAATTTATATTGGCTCTGCAGAGCTAAAGTACACAGTGAAAGCATTTATCTGACTAATCCGACTCGTATAAATTATAAAACAAATACAGTTTTTAATGCGTCTCTTTTTATGCTAGTATGACCAACTTCAGGCCAATGTTTTGGTGGCCGTAGTGGCAGCGTTGCCAGATATCAATGAAAAATGAGCTAAAATGTATTGTCATGTTATATACCTTTCTTTTATTTATTTCTATACAATTAAAAAATATTTACTTACTTTTGGGAAACAGTAAAATGATGTGGAAGACAAATACTGTCTAATATATTTACCTCCTAATACCATACACCTCCCATGCCTACCTTGCATGCGATGTTTTGAAGAACAAACCGCAGACCAAATTGTGGGCGGTCTAAAGTCAGAGCTTACAAAAGCTCGTCCTGCGATCAATTTTGGACGCCCCAATTTGCAGGCTCCATGACAGATGGAGGGAGTTTCTTTGGATATACCAAAAACCATACTCTGCGAGTGCGTCTACGGATACCTCACCCACGACCAAAACCGACTTTGAACCAAACTCCACAGATCAGTGTTAAAAAAAAACACAGAATCTGCGAGGCTTAAGCAAAAAGAAGG
Source organism: Tachinus rufipes (assembly GCA_963932245.1). NCBI lineage: Eukaryota > Metazoa > Arthropoda > Insecta > Coleoptera > Staphylinidae > Tachinus > Tachinus rufipes. Next base: position 124,978,078 of record OZ010743.1, read on the forward strand.
AAGGAAAGCGCGTTTGGCTACTGAAAAGCAAATAAACCCCTATTCCGGTGAGGCAGATACCTCATGTGCCAACCCAAAACAGTTCGTAAAAAAAACAAAGACAAGTTTGATCTTTGGACAAAGGGACACTTTCTCCGAAGCCGAGAGCAGCAAAGAAACTAATTTGCTCCTCCACGTCTGAACTCTAACCTGGATAACCTAGAAAAGCGGTAAAAAAACACGGAAGAAAAACCCAAGACCCACTACAAAAAAGAAATGAGAACCCAGTTACAAGGAGGTTGCCTCATTGCACCGTCAAGTGACGATTACCAGCCTAGCTCACCATTTGGGCAACACCACTAATAAACAGACCAAGTTGATAAAGTACGCTCTTACCTATCATCAGCCACTTCTGGCGCATTAACCATTTCTTTACCCGTAATGCTGGCAACTTACATTGCAGGTGGCCTACAGTTTTAAGTGAATTCTGAACCACTAGAGATTATTAATCCGTTTTATAATCATAATCCCTTTACCATTAGTACCGCTCATTACTGTAATCTTTAAGTCATTTTCTTAACCTTTGTCAACTCCGCCCGCCCAATTCTGTTGATTAGAAATATGTTGTTCATTTCTTAACTCAGTTAACTTTTTACATCTGTAGAAAGCTCTAATAGAGTCGAAACTAGTAATGTATTCATAACAAAAAAACTCACATAGTACAACCATCAATTATAATTACTTACCTTCATTCACTGATGTAATAAAACACAAAATACTTTGTTACTCACAAAGTTAGTAACTTCATAATAAACATTTTTTACTCCGAAAAATTTATAAATGTACGATCCTATAATTAACATCTATCTATATATAATATATTATTGTTATATTTATTCCGTATCAGTATCATCAGCTTCTTCAGCCTCCTCTTCTTCCTCTTCATCATCATCATCATCCTCAATATTATAAGTTTTCGTCATGGTCTTATTATTATATAAATCCATAGTTAAAGCGCTAAGAAATACAGGAATTGATCGTTGATGCCTTAAATGCAACTCGATCATTTCTTCCAACGTCGAACTGAATTCGTTTTCTAATAAATTCAACGCTCCATCGTTATTTAGATGGAAACAAATACTATCTTCTGATTTGTCAGCATACATGCTCGTCAATTTATATTGAGAATTCGATGTTTTGTCGATTTTATAACCCAACAACATGTAGATTACATTGCGGAACTCTTGTAAGGAGTTTTTGAAATATTCTTTTAATTTTATTAATTTTTGTTCGGAGGTACGAAGCTCCTCCTTTAGGTTTTGGACGTCTTTATGATCTAAAGTTACATCTCCTAGTTTAGATGCCTCAAGACCTTCTTCGAGTTTGCGGATTTTTCGTTTAAGGCGATCAATCTATTCAAAATAAATAAAATTATGTTTAATTCATTGAAAGCCGTCAAATGTACTTACCTCTTCCGATAAATGTTCCTTTTCATCTTCACGTTGCTTCAAACAATCAGATAAAGGATTTTTAGCAGGATGCACAATACGACCTTCAGATTTGTCCTCACCTACAAGGTAATCCTCCAATTGAATTTCCAATTGATCCTTGCGATCCCTCAAAACCTGATTATCATTTCTCAATTTGTTCAGATCTTCTTGAAGACGTGTCAGTTGTTCAGTCTTGATAGGAGCTACGTCTAACATAAAAAAAATTAAATAGCCACCCACAATTTCATAATATTCAACTTACCAGGATTTAAGTTGGGTTCTACATTCTGCAAATCGGTTTCCAATTTATGAACCATATCTCGATACCCTTCAATCGCTTTCTCCAAACTGACGATGCGTTCATGTTGCGTTTGCAATTGCGTCGCACCCGGATTGGCGATGCTAGCCGGATTCAAACAAATCGTCAAATCCTTTTCGTACGTATCCAATTGTTTGCGGTAACTATCCCGTTCACCGCTAACAAGAGCCAATTTCTTCTGCATACGATGGATTAAATTCTTTTGATGTTTAAGACTGTTTTGCATATCGGACATGTGTTTTTGGATTTTTTCTAATTCGTCACGTGCCACTTTGGCTTCATGCGACGATGTTGCAAATTGTGATTCCAATTGTATTTTTTCCGCTGTTAAATTGATTTCTTGTTGTTGTAAATGTTCCATTGAGGATCGGAGTAAACGGGGTAATGATGCATCGCTGGCAACTGAATCGCATACCATGCGTCCCAAAGAACGGAAATCTTCTAGATATAATTCTGCCTGAGTATGCGCCACCTGTTGACATTAGAAAGTTTCAAAATTAAGAACAAATTTTCTACAAACACCAATTAACTGTCCAAATAGCTATTTGAAAGTTAAAAATCAACAGTTAACTGTCAAAATTAGTAATTAACTGTCCACAAACTCTAATTATTTGTTCAAATGGCACATTAACTGTCAAAAATTGGGAGTTAATTGTTAGAAATCTACACAACTGTCAAAGTAACTGTTAAATATCAAACCAAGTGTCCACAAACTGCAGTTAACTGTCAAAATTTGTTATTAATTGCCAAAAAGCTATTTAAAAACCAGAAATTGAAATTAAAAACTAGTTATTAACTGTCCACGATTGCAATTATCTGTCAAAAATTGACAGTTATATATCCAAAATTAGTTATTAACTGTTCATTAATAGGTCTAGAACAAATTTAACTACAATTCGTAGCAGTCGACTGTAAAAATTAGTTAGTAACTATTCAGTTGGCTAGCTGTCAAGAATATGCAGTTAACTGTCAAAATTAGATAGTAATTGTCACACATTCGCAGTTAAATGTCTACAAAATAAATTTAACTAAAATCAGAAGCAGTTAAATGTCAAAATTGCCAGTTAACTGTCAAAACTAGTTATTAACTGTCCACAAATTGCAGTTAACTGTCCAACTAGCCAAATAATTGTCAAAAATCTGCAGTTAACTGTCAAAATTATATAGTAACTGCCATCAATTTGCAGTTAACTGTCGAAGTTAATTATTAACTGTTCACTAATAGCAACTTAACTGTCCACAAATTCAATTTAACTGCAATTTGTCACAGTTTAGTGTCAAAATTGCTATTTAATTGCAGAAAATCCGCAGATTATTGTCAAAATTAGTTATGAACTATCTAGAATCGCCACTCGAACCAAGCGTAAAAATGATCTGATTGACAAGAAAAAATCCACATTTTTGCGACATGTAAGCAAGTACTCTCGCAGCAAAACAAACTTAATACCTATATCTTGTGCGCTCGGTCAGGTAGAAATAATTAATAAGTTTCAGCAATGGCTTACACGGTATCCAGAGACCCCTGTTGGAAGAAGTCGGTCGAGACTTTGATCCGGGGAAAGAAACCCTAGAGAAGGAACTGAGGAGCTGGAAAGCTTAAATTCCTTCCTTCCTTCAAGGGCTCCATTAGTGCAACTGGTTAACCAGGCCGAGCCCCTCCCACAGCGAGTTCTGAACCAACTTTGCACCCTGTTGACCGGACACCGACTCGGATGACGAAGATCCCTATAGAGAATACTTCGCCGATGTCCACCAGCTATACCGAGCTAACACTCTACTTAGCCTCAGTAGACAAATGCAACCGAGTTCAGGAGGCAACACCAGGGTTACCTCAGCCTATCCAGGCTCAGGTGCCCACACCGGACGTACAGCAAGAGAACCAATCCGGAAAAATGTCGCCAACGTCAATCCAGGCGTAACCGCGTAGTCACACTGACTCAGTAAAGCCGCACCCTGAACCTGGACCCACGCGCGCTACGCTAGCTTCTAAGGTCAATGAATCAGTGACCGCGTGCTAACATTAGTAAGTCATCCACAACCAAACTCTAGACATGACAATACCCGGAAGCGACACTTGAACATAACAATAGTAGGAAGAACTAAGCTCACCCTACCGTCGTCTTGACCTAAATGTACATCCCCAAGATAATTGATTTTTTTAACTTATTTCCCGGGTAAAGTGCAAAAACTATAGTGCGTACCTCAGAGGAGCATGACTGGTGGTGCCAAAAAGCCTTTCGCCCCTAATAAAAGCGCCGCCCCGCTATTAAGAGAACGTCCAAAAAGGATTTCACCGAGATGAGATTCCCCGCCGGTGACGACGACGCCTCCAAGCCCACCCAAACTGCCATAGAAAGTCATAAAAGTCCCACCCTCCGGCATTTGTCTTGACCGACAAAGACAAGTTTCAGAGATACTCTAAGTACTTCAGCGATAACAACATCGCTATCCTATCATCTCGCAATACTCACAAGGGGATTCGAATGATTTCGGCCTCGTTCGTCGACCATCGGAAAGCGGTCATCCGGAATGTTGCAAAACCTGACAGAGGCAGACGTTAGACATCCACCAAATGAGAAATGAATTCGTTCAATTCCCATTAGTCTACGTGAAAGCGAAAAGCGCGGAGATCAAGAACTTAACCAAGCTTATGCATCTAACGATCTCGGTTGAACCAAAAACGCGGGGCGGCTGCATACCTCAATGTCAGAGATTCCAGTGCCATGGGCATACCGCCAAACTACTTCAAAGCATCATTTGTACGTCGAATGTATTCTGGTCCCCACCAATCGGTAGCCTGCCCAAAAGGCAATCCTCCAATGTGCGCTCTCTGATCTGTTCCTCATCCCGTCAACTACCCATGTAGTAAATCTTAACAATGATAGCTTCCATAGCCAGAAACAAAAAAAAGGCACCAAGCCGACCCCCGAGGCAGCAACGGCACAGGCACCGGCAACCTCATAAAGCTCCGGTTCCCGCAAAATCACAGCCGCATCAGCAAACAGATCGTTTGCTAGCTTGACCAGCTCCAACTAATGCTAATGTGTGCAAGCAGCCCGGGTTCGATTCCGGCAGCGGCAATATCTAATTTGTCAAATATATTTCGATGCGGTCGTCTCCTTCGCAAGACAATGGCAAACCAGCAAAGTATTTGCCTAGTAAACCCCTTTAGTGGTGTGGTTCGGATTCCACGTTAAACTGTAGATCCCGTATGTTTGTGTGGAACTACAGGGAGTTTATAAATGAATGGGATTATGTAATCACTTTAAATGTGCCGCTTTTGTTAAATTGTTCACTAAACTATTTGTTTTGACAGATCAACTTTGACAGCTGTCAAGCAAACATATGAAAACATATGTAGTATAGTGAACGATTTTAAAAAGGCGGCATATTTAAAGTGATTACATAATCCCATTCATTTATAAACTCCCTGTATTATCGCACACCACAAACATACGAGAGGAGTGCCGACGCTCCTAGCGAGTATAGCACTATAAAAAGAAGAAACGATTTTCAATCTAAAATGATCTCAAAACTCTTAACCATCTTGCGAACAGCATTCCAGACAAAATGAGCGAAGTGGAAGAGTCGAACCACAGCCCCAGACACGCGCTGAGAATCCCAAACATGTTCACGTATTTGAAGACGTCGGAGGAGGCCCGAAGGCGTGGAACTGTGATCTTCAAATAAACCCAAGTAACCTTATCGAAACAGTAGATTTCGATACGGTTTTCTCGACTCCCATTCCCACCATAATAGCTGGGAATTTCAACTCCGGCGTTAAACAGTCGCACAACCAACGTGAGCATTGCAAAGCGGGTCATCAAGGGGACGTAGCTATAGTAAAGACGTCAATTCGCAAATCGAGATTAGAGCAATCCATGACCTCAACCCAGTAATACTGGGATATAGAATTCTTCAGAATGGGAGCAAATCAGGAGAAAGGAAGATCCGTTACCCACACGAATTGGACTCTCTTTTCAAGATACCTGAAGAATGCATAAGCAAAATAGGCCCTCTAAGAATGGTTGCGGACACGGAAAAAGATTCTAAAACCCATTAGGTTCGCGCTGATAACTCCTTAGGATTACCCCGGGCCCATAAAGCATTCCAACCCCAATGCCCCGAGATCCTCAACAAACTCCACAAGGAAGTCAAAACAGCCAAAAAATTGCACAAAAATCAGTGCTGGCAAAACTTTAGAATCAACCACAGAAGATGAAAATCTAATGTGTAAGATCTCCAAAGCCTTGCGCCAAAAAAGAGTCCCTATACCAGTCATCCATGATAAAAACGGACTTTTATAATCTATCGAGGAAAAGGCTAAAGCATTTGCTGATTCAAACTCCAGTGCTCCCACTCTATGACAGAGGACACTAATCTGGAGCACGTCGAAAGAGTCCACCAAGAACTCAACAACTTCTTGGAGGGCACTGACGACAACACCGCTGAATAACGTTCGACCTTCTCGAATCAGAAAAGTCATATCAAAGCTGCGCCAAGCCTTAACGGAATTCCCAATAGAACATTAAATCCTTCTCGCACAAAGCAATAATGGTACTAACCAACATTACAGGGCACTTTCCAAAAGCTTTGAAAGACGTAATCAACATCCCAAATCCTAGAAAGGACCAAAAGTTTAACTACCGACCAATCAGTCTCCTATGCACCTTAAACTAAGTCATCCAAGATCACGCAAAAGTGAACTCTCTTCTACCAAGCCAAACCGCGTGACAGAAGGTTTTAGACTGATAAAAACCACACGGGTGGTCTTTTTCGACGTCAAAAGCTTTCGTCTGGCACAAGGTTTACTACTAAATCTGCATAGACATAGATAGCTTCATAACTAAAACGCAGAACTCTAGCAGTAAAACTCCAAAACCACGTCTCTACCTCACGGCGGTTGTACCTCAAGGATCTCTTTTTTTCGGCTACGCTATTCAACCTATACGTAGCCGACAAGCCATCGAGCTAGAAGCACGGGGCCAAAGTAGATAAGATGGCGCTTCTATACAGCTCAAGAGAGGCTTCAAAAAGCTACCAGCAATCTTCAAGTCACAGTGAACCTAAAGAAGAGCAAAGCTGTTCTCTTTTCACGGCGACGCACCACACCTCACGAAAACGTCTTCCTCGACGACATTCCTATTCCGTGGTCCTTCGATAAAAGACTGACGTACAAATTGCACGTTCAGTCCATCTTAGATAAAGCCAAATTAGCAAAAAAACTGATAGTTCCAACAAACTCCGAATATACACGAGCAGCTTCAGACTTCAAATCAAGTTTGCATACCCATTCTGGGGAACAGCTGCAAACACTCACTTCGGTCGACTCGAGGCCTTTCAAAGTCTAACCTTGCGCGGAATTGTCGGAGCCCCATTGTACGTCAGAAACAAAGAAATTCGTAATTACCTAGGCATACCGCCATTGCATTTTGAAGCCTTGGCCAATAAATACCTCCAAATCACAAATCCCACCCCACCTCTAATCCGGTCAGTGTCAAAAATGACATATTAACTGTAAAAATTAACATAACCAATAAAAAAAATGACACAAACTGTCAAAAAATGACATAATGCCTAACTGTCCATGTCATTATTAACTGTCAAAACTGACAAATTCAATAAAAAACATGACACAAACTGTCAAAAATCACATATTAACTGTTAAATATGACACATTTAATAAAAATGACAAAAACTGTCAAAATAATGTAATGTTAACTGTCTAAAACAATAACAGTCAAAAATGACAAACTATTTGTCAAACATGACACATTTAATAAAAAAAATGACAAACTAATGTAATGTCAACTGTCAAATATAATGTATTAATAATCAAAAAATGCATGAATAAATTAACTGTCAAAACTTATTAAAAAAAATGTCCATAAACTGTCAAATTATGTTATATTAACTGTCAAAAATAATGCAAACTGTCACAAATTATGTTGTATTAACTGTCAAAAACAACAGCTGTCAAAAATGACATAGTAACTGTCAAAATTGATATGTTTATAAGAAAATCTCCACAAACTGTCACAAATTATGTTGTATTAACTGTCAAAAATGATACAAACTACTAAAAATTGAGTTAACTGTCAAAAATGACATATTAACTATTACATATTTAAAGAAAACAAAATGCATTTATTTATTGTTAGACAATATAAAAAATTCAAAATACATGACAAAAATAATTAGCTTAATGAAAGTGCTGATATGATCAGCACTACTGGACACTAATTTTCCAATCCTTAAATATCTTAATATCAATTTTCATTACAGTGTTTCTGAATTAATATCCTCAACAAATTATAGATTATTTCTAGTGCTAGATCCGACTGTCAAAAAATGACACAAATAATCAAAAACAACAATCAAAACTGACAATAATGACACTTCAACTGTCAAAAATGACACATCAACTGTCAAAAACAACAATTAAAAACAACAATTTAAAATGACTTATTAACTGTCAGAACTGACACATTAACTGTCAAAAATTAGATTAACTGTTAAAAACAACAAATGTTAAAAATGACTGAACAAGTTAAAACCACCATTCGATATAACTTACCTGCAAATTAGTGTATTTCTTTTCCAAATCCTTAGAATTAATCAATCGATTCTTTAAATCATTAACCTCTTCTTCCAAAATGAGCTTATTATGAACCTCATTTTTCAAATTTTTCGTTTCATCTTTAAGTCTTTTGTTTTCTCTTTCAATTTCATCATAAGTGGAAAGCTTATGTTGTTGCAACTAAAATATAATCAAAACCATCAACAATCCTTCAATTAGTCCCAACTCACCTTGCATTGCTGTTGCGACTCAATAAAGCTATCCTTATTAAATTCCAATTCTTTAATCTGCATCTGCGCCTTCTGTAAAGCATGGGTTTGCATTTCCAATTCACTTTCTAGACTCGTTTTGTCGGCCAACTTTTTATTCAATTCATCAACGAATTTTTTATAAGCATCCGTTTCCTCTTGAGCTGCTTTATATATAAATTGCAATTCCTCGACTTTCCGTTCCAATGCAACTATTTTATCCACCTCTTCCGAATTCTGCGTATGTAATTCGGTCGATAAATTAGCAACATTCGATTCCAAATCCTGTATTTGCAACAACGAATCTTCTTTGAATCCATTATATTTATCTTTGAACATATCTAATTCTTCATTGACTGCTTTCTCGCGTTTTCGAATCGATTGTAATTGATTCTCCAATTCTGCAATACTCTCACGATCCTTTTCTTGTTGCGATTTTAATCCTTTAGTTTCATGTTCGAACATAATTTCCATTTCCTTTCGAACCGTATGCATATGTGCGATTCGTTTCTCTAATGATTTTATGGTGTTACGTGATTCTAATAAATCGGCTCGTATTCGTCTTACTTCTCGAGGTGAACCAATGTAGAAGATATCGTTAGTCGATTTGAAATCCTGTTTGAGTTTTTTTATTGTCGAACCCATTTCTTCCATGCTCGAATTCGAACTTGCCGGTCTTTTAACGGGCGTATGGAAATTGAACATTGCTTCTGATGATAGTTTTGGTTTCAGTTGATTCACCATTGATATTATGGTGTCGTTTGGGTTGATATTTTCTCCCGAAGCCATTGTTTGTATGGTTTTGTGATTTATGAATAGTTGTTAATGCATAACCTAACACAATTAAACTTTTTCAATGCGATTTGAATGAAATTAATGTAAAGCAAATGATGCTTCGTTTAGTTCGTTTGGATAAGCACTACACAACATGCAAAGCGGAAATAGGCAACCGGTAATTGTTTTTTACAACGCCATCTTGTGTTTAATTCGGATTTTATTGATTCTTTATTATTGGTTGGTAAGGTAGACAACTGTAATTTGCAAAATATAATAAAGTAATTCTTGTAACAATTGCAATAATATTACACTACATAATACAAATAACTACAAGTAAAATATATGATAGCAGCAAATACAAAGTTTTATTGGGCGTTGTTGCTAATACTTGCTAGCTTTTAAGCGCCATCTATATGACAAGCAATCAAGCTGCGTATTTTGCAAATTTATTAATTGAATTAAGTTTTATAAATCAAAATTAGTTAATGTATTTTATGCTTGTTTTTAATATAAACTGCAAATATACTATAATAATACTCTAGCAAAGTTTTCTTGGTGTGATTTTAGAGATTCGCTTATTAGATATTCATTTGCATACTATTAATTGGGATGCAACCAAACTTACATGGATTCATGTGCCTATGGCAATGAAGTGAAGTTAGGTTAGGTTAGCTTCCTTTACTTCTAGTGCGTTTCGTATATCAACCGAAGCGACCGAAATCCCGGTTATCCTGAAACAGGTTTATTTACGGAACGCGGTTACCTGAAAAAGGTTACAAAGGTTGCAACCGCACCAATGAAGGGAGTAGTAATCGAGTTTTGCTTTCTATAATTTTTGACGTTTTTTAACAGCTTTAAACTATTTTTGACACTTCTAGAATACCGTTGACAGTTCTAGAACACTTTCCACAGTTTTAGGACATTCTTGCCACTTTTAACAGTTTTAGATTATTTTTAACAAAACAATCTTGACACTTATAGAATATATTTGAAAGAACTTCTTAATATTTGTTACAATTCTAGAACGTTCTTGCACTTTTTGTGGTTCCTAGATACTCTTCTCGTTTGACAGTTTTAAGTCATTTTTTACAGTTTTAGAACAGTTTTGATACTTGTAGATCATGTTTCACAATTGTAGAACGTTTTTGACACCTAATTAAAAATTTGAGATCATTTTTAATAGCCCTAGAATATTCTTAAAACTGTTTTAAAAGTTTTAGAATCATTTTGACACATTTAGACTATTTGTATCAGTTCTAAGACATATTGACATTTAATTGACAATACTAGATTATTTTTAACAGTACTAGAACAGTCTTGAACATTTTTTTTAAACAATTCTAGAACGTTATCGACACTTACAGATCATTTGTGACAATTCAAAAACATTTTTTAACATTTCTAGATTATATTTTACAATTTAAAGTTCTAAATTCTAAACATACTTGACGTTTTTGACAGTTTTAAATCATTTTTGACAATGATAGAATATTTTAGATACATATTTGACAGTTCTAGATCATATTTTGGAAATTCTAGAAAATTCTTGCCACTTACTTGACATCTCTTGAACATTTACTCTTATTTAACACTTCTAGAATTCTGTTGACAGTTCTAAAACACTTTCAACAGTATTAGCACATTCTTGACATACGCTTTTTAACAGTTCTAGATTATTTTTGAGAATGTCTTACAATTATTTAATACTTCTTGATATTTTTACATTTTTAGAACGTTTTTGCACTTATTCGATAGTTCAAGAACATTTATTATAAGTTCTAAAACATTCTTGATTATTCTAAATATTTTTTGACAAATTTAGATCATTTTTTACAGTTTGACATTTTTAGAACGTTTTTGACATTTTTTCTAGATCATTTGTAACAGTTCAAAAACATTTTTGATATTTGTTTCACACTTCTAGAATATTTTTGACAATTCTAAAACATAATTTTAACATATTTACATCATTTTTGACATTTCTAGAACAATTTAGATACTTATTTGACAGTTCTAAATCATATTTGACAATTCTAGAACATTCTCAATTTCACTGAATCTTTGTTAGAAATTCTAGAACATTTTTGCCACTTACTTGACATCTTTAGATAATTTTTTTAACAATTCTAGAACATTTTTAAAGTTTTTTAAACAGTTCTAAACTATTTTTGGCATTTCTAGAATACCTTTGACAGATCTAGAACATTTGTGAGAGTTGTTTTTGACTTTTTTTAAAGTTCTAACACATTCTTGATTACTTTTAACATTCTAGATTATTTTTGACAGGTCTAAAACATTTAAAAACTGTTTTAAAAGTTCTAAAACATTTTTAACACATTTAGATCGTTTGGGTAAGTTCTAAAACATTTTGACACTTATTTGACAGTTCTAGAACACTTTTGATAATTCTAAAACATTTTTGAGACATTTTTTAGAAATTTTAAATTTTTTGTGACTGTTCAAGAACATTTTTAACATTTATTTGACACTTCTAGATTATTTTTAGAATATGCTTGACGTTTTCTTAACATTTTTGACAATTTTAAAACATTTTAGATTGACAGTTCCAGATCATATTTGACAATTCTAAAACATTCTTGTCTTTTTTGGCAGTTTTAGAACATTATTGGCTCTTATTAACACTTCTAAATTATTTTTGGAGTTTTAGACACATTCGGCAGTTTAAATAAGAAAAAAATACATTTTTCTAAAAGTTTTTGAACATTGTTGATACTTATTTGACACAAATAAATCATGTTTTATAGCTAAAAATATTATTGAAATTGTTTTCAGAGTTCAAGAACATTTTTGACATATCTCGATCATTTGTGTTAGTTCTAAAACATATTAACACTTATTTGACAATTCTAGAATATTCTTGAAACTTCAATAATAGGTGGAATTAATTTCTAATAGTTTACGCGTATTTTATGACATTTTGACAGTTCATTAATGGTTGGAAACAATTTCTGACATTTGATGCATATTTTGTGACAGTTCTTGAACATTTTGACAGTTTAATTTTTAACGCTTAATGCATATGTTTAGAAATCATTTTGACATTTGATGCACATTTTATGAAAATTCAGAAACATTTTGTCAGTTCACCGACAGTTACAGTTATAAGAATGCAATTTTTAAATAATAACATTATTTTAGAAATTAGAAATAGAAAAACCAAATGTGTCAAAAGCTTTATTTACAAATTTGATAAACGCAAAAAAACTGTTTTTAGTTTAAAATTTACTTTTTTACAGATTTGACAGTTTCTTGAAATCTGACACAACTTAGATTGTCAAAGAACTGACATAACCTTACTTACCTACCAAATTTCTTTAATAAAAGTTTGACAAATTCCAAAGCAGTCTAATAAACGCAAGTTAGTAGTAGTAGAGCTCATTATCATTAGTACCAACTGTAAAAAAACTATAAAAACTGACACGCCCAATTTTGTGTAATTTAAAACTTATTGACATCAGCAAACTGGGTTCAATATCTAAATCAGAATATTCATTGGATTTTGATGTAAATTGGTAGTAATAGAGCACTTTATCAGTAGTACCAACTGTAAAAAAATCATTAAAATTGGCACGCTCAATTTTGTGTAATCTTAAATTATTCGACTTAAGCTAACTACGTTCATTAACAAAAACAAAACTTAAAACAAACATAACTTGTAAGCCTTATAATTTTAATGCAAATTAGTGATAATAAAGCTCATTATCAATAGTACTAACGGCAAAAAAAAATTAAAATTGACAAACCCTATTTTGTGTAATTTAAAACTTATTGGCATCAATAGCTAAAACAGAACTGAAACTAATCATAACTTGTAAATTGTTCATTGGATATTGATGCAAGTTGGTAGTAATTGAGCTCATTATTATTAGTACCAACTGTAAGAAAGTCATAAAAATTAACACGCCTACTTTTGTGAAATCATAAACTTATTGACATGATATGCTAATAAGTAATTAAAAAAAAAATTAAAAATAATCATTACTTAAAAACCATTCATTAAACTTTAATGCAAGTTGGTAATAATAGAGCTTACTATCATAAGTACCAACTGTAAAAAGATGATAAAAATCGACACCCATTTTTGTGAAATCTTAAATTATTTGACTTGAGCTAACTACATTTATTATCAAAAACAAAACTTAAAACAATCATAACTTGTAAACCGTTTATTGAAATTTTCAAAAAATCAAAAAAAAAAAAAAATTTAATTTGCAAATATTTTTGAGATTTTTGACATTTAGTATATTAGCTTACACATAATGCACTTTTGAATTTCTTAGCTATAAATGTGTATGAAAATATTGTAACTATATGCAAATTATATTTTCTATAATAATATAATTTCATTTTATTGAATATAAATAAAGGAAATATTTTATTTTCTTATCAGTTTACTATAATATACATCTATAAATAACATTTGAAAATAAATGCGTATAAAAATCCTTCTAGAAGAATAAAAAGATAAAGATTAAATAGTTTTATTAATAGAAATGAACAAAACAATTTTTTGTAAGCGCTTATCTTTCAATATTTATTAAATCTGAGCACATGCTAATGTAGCCGAATTTATTCTAGTACATTGCAAATCTTTAAATACAAATGCATACAAATGTGATTAATATATGAATTGCTTTAATTGTGTAATATTTAATGCTGAATGATTGGATATATTTATAGAATCATTAGAGGTACATTAAAAAAATACTTTCATAACTTAAATATTTAATTTCAAACAAACATTATTTTCCAATACACATAAAACTTAGAACTTCAATATATTTTACACTATTTTGAGGTAAATTTTGTATTTTTTACAAAGAATTTGTTCTACACTAACGAATACATGTCACCACGGGTTGGAAATTAGAAAACATTATTTTTTTTAGGATACTTAAAGACTATTTTTGAATCCACTTAAAAATAAGCATTTTTTAGCATAAGAAAATTGGTGTTTCTGGTTCTAAAATTGGTAAAAAATAATATTGCTGAAGAGCAAAAACACTACAGAAATCAATCTTACTTTATTAAATGAATAAAATTATTAAAACTGTAATTGGAGATCAGTTATTCCGCCTTTTATCCTACCTAGTGCGGCGGTATACCCAAGTAGCTGGATTTGTCTTTATGATTCAATCCTTGTTGTTGGCAGTAGTTGTAACTCATCTCAGCTGGAACATCATCGGATCTTCAGAATGCAAGACAATCAATGTTGTTTCCTATTTTTTGTACATTCCCAAAATAAACACTTTAGTCAAAATTGTCATATTTTATTAAGATCAGGCAACTAGAGATACTTACCATTTTCTTATCTGCATCACTTTACACTTTCCATAAAGATTTCTTTTAAGCTGCTACTAGAACATGGCATTAGTCTGTACATATTAATTAACAACCTTTAATTAAGATTGATTAATTAAAACACACGGAACTATAATAATGAAATTCTATAAAATTTCAGATAAAAGATTATAAACATAGATTGATTAAAAAACACAACAAATTTTGTTTCATACATATATGGCACATTTAATTAAACCTGGAATGCTTACATAAAAATATATAATTAATACAAAATAAGGAACCCCATTTTATAATTGAAGAATATATATTGAATAATATATCCTAACCAATCCTTGAAACGGCCCCGATTGATTTAGGAAAATTTCCGTTGAACATTGATTTGACTACTAAACGGATTTACTTGCCTCAGAATCCTTGATTTTTAATTGATTCCGGATAAATCCTCCCATTTGGAGTTTAATGAGGCACATCTCTAAGACGCAACAAGAACTACGTTGATTTACAACACGCATGGATGGGTGGCCTGCCAATTCACACGTTCATGATAACCCCGACCGTGCCAAACTGAGGCATAGATAATTTCTCGTTAACCTAACCTAACCTCACGTCGCCACACTAAAACTCGCAAATGTGGACCAATGTTGGTAATTTTTTGGTTACTGAGGTAATTTGGACCCCTAATTACGATTTGGGAATCGCCGTTTCGATATTCTTAATATTTCACCTTCTAATCCAAAGCGGTTTTAGGGTATATTTTTATTACGAAAACGTGTGAAACAAATATAGTTTTAACGAGCCGAGGAGGACGCAATTGCTCCTGTGGCAAGCCAACAGACCACGGCAAATGCTCTTGCAAACCGGAAGTCCGTAGGTCAAAGGGTTTTCCTTCAGCGATCGATTGTATCGCTTTGTACGTACGTACGCTCGTGTTTTTCAGAGTAAAATCCGCAAATGTGGATGAAAGTTTGTAAGTTTTTGTTTTCTGGGGTAATTTGGAGCCCTGATCACAATTTTGTTATCGCCGTTTTGATATTCTCATCACTTTTCCTTCTTATCCAAAAATGGCTATATTCGGTCAATTTGAAAGTTTTAAAAGCGTGAAACTAACATACTTCTAGCCGGCCGATGGGGACGCAAATTTTTCTGTGGCAAGCCACAGACCCCATTAAGTTGTCGGCCAAAGCGGAAGTCCGTGCTTTAAGTGATTCTCCTTCAGTGATCGAAAGAGTCGAAACATACCAAAGGGGGGGTTATTTCTTCTTTTTTGACAAGGATTTTTTAAATTTGAGGAAAAAAAGGTCGGTTTTTAAGCATTTTCTGACGTAAAATGAACCGCTGATTACGATATTGGGGGTCCGACCCCGATATTCCTAGTACCCTGGCGGCAATTTTAAAATAACTGCCAAAAACACGGTATTTTGCGTTTTGAAGGGCAAAAAAGAGACTAAACGGTAGCCAACAGACTCATCTGAATCAAATTAAAATTATAATATTTATTCTAAAATGAATATTCTGTTTAAATTATAACAAAAAATTAATAATCATTGAAACCGATTAATTTAATACACAATTAATTATTGGAAAATATGTTAAATTAATTAATTAACTACAACTATATTTCAGATCAAATATTTTATTCATTTGTAAAACTAATACGCAAATTCAATGAATGTTTACTTCGATAACATTCTATTTATACATTTATCAGATTTACCTATAAAATAAGACGGAGATTTTTTGCTTTTTATGTGCGTGCTGATATCGCAAGAAACGAATGATTTTTATCGGCGACTTTTTCACGCAGATAACAATTTATATCTTCTAGAATAACTCCATATATATTATTTGAATGATTTTAAATTTTATAATTTTAAGAATACAAATATATTAAATTGGATCACAATTTTAAAGCACAAAATGTCTTCATAGATTATTGCAATACATACCTATATAACTTGTTCCTGACCTATCACAAATTCGTAAACTATCAATATTAATTCTAAACATTCATAAATATTACAAAACTATTATAATCTGTAGTAGATAAAATCTGCCGCAAATGTCATAAATTGTTCTTAAGCTGTTATAAATGACATAAAATATTAACCAAACTGTCATGGATTGCCAGCAAGTTGTTTTAATTGAAATTACCTACCCCAAGTTGTTTTACGCCAAGAACCGAATGTTGTCAAGTGTTAAAAATAAGAGAAGATAATATTTTTAAAATGCTGAATAAGAAATTTTTGAATCTATTTAAAAAAAGTCTGAAAATAATCAAAGCAAAATTTTTATTTCATATTCTTAGATACTATTGGAGTTCTTGGTACTGAAATTAAAAAATTAAATTTCTATTAAAAGAGTAAATACAATACACAAATCAATCAAATATTTGTTCAACAAACTTGATAGATTAATAAAATAGTGATTGAGCACCGATGATTCCGCCTCGTATTCCATCTGGTTTGGTGAATGAACTCAAATAATTGGGTTTGACTTGTCGTCCAGATTTGTGGTTCAGCCACCATTGTTGAATGCATCTAGAGTAGGTATTAAGGCAGTGGAGTAGCATCTTCTAGTTTAAATAATAGAATACAAAACTATAAATTTATTAAAATGTTTAATATTTTCCACCTCACCCACAACAATCAACGTTAACATTTCCAAAGCAAAATTTGTTACTAATTTAATACTCACCCTTTTTCGCAACTCATTCCTATCTTTTGCATTACTTAATTTGAATATGAAGCTTCTACCAAAGTTTTTTCTAGAATATTTTAATTATTTTATTAATTTTATATAAACTAACTAATTGGCTGCAAATTAAAACAAATTATTACACAAAATTGAAGAAAAATTTAAAGAATAGAGAAAGATTAAAGAGAAGAATAAATTTTCCCCTCCTCATTCTTGCATCCGGGCTTGGGACCGGCTTCGGCAGAGTTAGAAAATGAAAAAAAGGTGGATAGTCAGAGAGAAAACAACTAAATCAAGAACTACAAGAGTCAGAACAAGCATGGTAGGTAAGCAGTAAAAAAAGTAGAAGATATTAGTGCATAGTAGTAGCAGCGAAAATTAAGAGACAGGAACTGGAAATGAAAATAGTTTAGGAACGAATAGTAACGAGATAAAGAGGAATGGCACAATCAGGGATCTTCTCGCGGGTTTTTCAGGCGTAGAGACAAGCTTTATGCATGGCGAGACAGGTTGAACCTATGGTGCGCATTATAACAAGAAGAGAAGACGAGCTGGCGTTGCTACACACGTTAGTCTCTTCAAGTCTTCGATGGTGCATAACAAATTGAACTAAATCTTATAACTAAAGTTAGCAAATCCGTTTTTTTTTTTAATAAATTGAAGCAAACAACTGGAAATTATCCTATTACAGTTTAAACAAAAATTGGTAAAAATTAAATGAACCCCCCACCCCGCCTGGCTGAGTAGTAAGCTAGAGTATGGTTAAATCGCATTTGTGTGAAAGAATTAAATTAAGTATTATGGAAATTTTTTAGGGGCTGCTGTAAAAAATTGGTTTTAGTAAATTTAGCCTTAGTTTTCCTTATTTAATTCATAATCAATTTTCCAAACAATCCAATTTGTGTACTTGGTTTCCATAAACTAAGGCTATTATGATGAGCTGAAATAAAAGTACAATGCATTTTTTCAAATTTTGAAAAAATGTATTGCGTTATAGCTGAAATAAAAATTGATTAGATCTTCTGTTCTAGTTTACTTTTTTATCCATTCCATTGGGTTTTGTTATCCAGTTAATATAATTCAATACAATTTTTTGATTTGGATTCTAGAACTTAATCTGAAATAAGCAATAGAATCCCTTCATTTAGAAAAGAAACTATTGCTATCGGCTGGAAGTAATTGAAATTGATTAGGTCTTCTGTTCTAGTTTTTTATTTATGTATTGGTCCATTAGATTTTGTTATTAAGATAATTCCAGTTAACACAAACCAATTCTGTGCTTAATTTTTATTGTATTCTAGAACTAAATCTGAAATAAGCAATAGAATCCTTTCAATTTGAAAAAAAACTATTGCTATTGGCTGGAAACAATTAAAATTAATTAGGTCTTCTGTTCTAGGTTTTTTTTTTAATTATTGTTCCATTATATTGTTATCCGGTGCTTAAGATAATTCATTTATGGTAAATTAGTTGGATTCTAGAACGTAACCTAAAATAAGCAAAGAAATCTTTTCATTTGGAAAAGATTAAATTGCTATTAACTGAAAAGCAAACTTTTATTAGTTTTTGGAGGAATTATTACAAAATTTCCATAATATAATGCCAATAAATGTTGATAAAAAACAAAGCGATGTAACCATAGTATAATAAATTTGTTGAATCCCTTTTAATAACAAATGTACCATAAGCACGGAGAGATATACTTATGATACCTAATTAAAATAAGCAAACCTTCACATAGCTAATGAATTTACTTCTAGAAGCTAGCCATAAAATCTGAAAAAAAATTGAATCCAGTTTAAAAAATTCTGGATAATTTAATATTGAAAAAAATATTTATCTTCAATTTTATGCAAAATAATTATTATTTTAAAGTTGATAAACGATTGAAGAAAAATTAATATATACAAACAATGCCATGTAAACTAATCTATTGTTGAGTAACGCTGAAACCTAAAAAATACAATTCTAATTGGTTCTTCAGTTGAAAAAAATTGATGAAAATAAATTTATCTAAAAAAAAACCTAAATTGATTCAATAAAAATATTTGCTTCAGTATAAACTCTGAAACATTCCTTCCAATTCCCTAAAAATATGTTAGATTAAACCACGGTTATGGGTAAATTTGTGCTTAATCTTCAAATGTTGAAGAAAGCTTCCCATTTTTATTTGATGAATTTGTTAAAGTTTATATTGAATGTCAGTTGGTTCTTATTCAGGCGAAACTCTGAATAAAAAAACTTTGTCAATCAACTTATTCTTCAGTTGAAACATTGAAGAAATAAGTTGATTTATTTTTAGAAGTAACTGAAGTTTAAATTAAATGTCAGTTATTTTCTACTGAAGTAGAAAAAGGTTTTTTGTGGCGTTTGATGTGGTTTTGTCGATCAACTTACTCTTCAGTTGAAACGCTGAAGAAATAAGTTGATTTGTCTTTGGGCTAACTAAATTTACTTCAAATGTCAGTCATTACTACTTTAGTAGAAACTCTAAAGTAGAAAGACGTGTTCGTAGCGTTCGTTGCAGTTTTGTCGATCAACTTGCTCTTCAGTTGAAACGTTGAAGAACTAAGTTGACCTGTCTTTGGCCTAACTAAATTTACAATAAATGTCAGTGGCTTCTTCTTTAGTCAAAACTCTGAAGTAAGAAGCAGTGTTTGTAGCGTTTGTTGCGGTTTTGTCGATCAACTTATGCTTCAGTTGAAACATTGAAGACATAAGTTGATTTGTCTTTGTCCTATCTAAATTTACTTTCAATGTTGGTCACTTCCTCTTCAGTCGAAACTCTGAAGTAAGAAGAGATTGTTGCAGTTTTGTCGATCAATTTTTCTTGAATTGAAAAAATAAGTTGATCCGTTTTTGTGTCTAACTAAAGTTTATTTTGAATGTCGGTAATTTCTTCTTTAGTTGAAACAGTAAAGTAAGAAAGGATTGTTTGTTGTGATTTTGTCGATCAACTTACTCTTCAGTTGAAACGCTGAAGAGATAAGTAGATTTGTCTTTAGCCTAACTAAAGTTTACTTTGAATGTCTGTTATTCTTCCTTCAGTCGAAACTCTGAAGTAAGAAGGTATTGTTTGTTGCGTCAATTGGAATGTCAATTAACATATTTTTCTTAATATCTAAATTTAATAAACTTAAATAAAGGTAAGCAGTTGAAACGCTGCAGACTCAATTACTACATGTAACCTAAGTTAATTCTTCAAAATAAAATTGAAGACGGTAAAATGTTGTTAAATTCAACTTGTTTCCAGTTGAAACGCTGGAAACTTTAATATTAAAGAAAGCTAACCTAAATAAGAATCTTAAAAAAAATTGTAGCGTCAATTGTATTGTCGATCAACTTATTCTTCAGTTGAAACGCTGAAGAGATAAGTAGATTTGTCTGCCTAAAGTTTACTTTGAATGTCAGTCATTCTTCCTTCAGTCGAAACTCTGAAGTAAGACGATATTGTTTGTAGCGTCAATTAACAAATTTGTCTTCATATCTAAAACCACTAAATTTAAATCAGGGTCTGCAGTGGAAACGCTGCTGACTCGATTACTATATGTAACCTAAGTAAATTCTTTAAAATAAAATTGAAGAACGTGAAATTTTCTTAAATTTAATTTGTCTCCAGTTGAAACGCAGGAAACTTCAGTATTAAAAAACGCTAACCTAAGTAAGAATCTTAAAAAAAATAATTTATTTAGTCTTTAGTTGAAACGCTAGAGACATGTTTAATTCAATTTGTCAATTAAACTATCATCTTCAATAATTGAAAAAAGGTGTTTAATTTAATTAAAATTCATAATATGAACCAAAATTTCATCAGTTGAAACGCTGATGACTTTATTTATGTATAATATTAACCTATTTGAACAATTCTTCATTATAGAAGAAAATTAAAAAAAGCTAAAATTATCTCCAGTTGAAACGCTGGAGATATTATCTTAAATTATAGCTAACTAACCTAACCATTGATCACTATATTTGGGATAACTTTGTTGTATCTATTAAGATATGATGCACACAATAAGGCAACAATTGCAAAAAAAGAATAATCACTTAAAAAATCAAGATTGATTATACCACAAAAACTGGAATGTTCCAACAGCAAACAATCGAACAATTCATACAATAAACCACACACAACAAGCCGGACAAACCAGCTTCATACATCCATACCAACCAAATTCATACCCAACCAAAACTGATCAAAGAGAATTCCAACCAGTTATAAAGCAAAATTCAAATCACTTACGTAGAGGACAGAATATCAAACCAAAAATAACAAAGAATAACATTCAAAATGATGAACCATTGCTGGACCAGCTACATTCATACCAACCACAAGCCAAAATTAAACCAAGAAAGCAAACAAAAGTTTTTTTGAAGATTTCGAAAAACCAAGCAAAATTATTTGAAATAACTGCAAAATCATTCAATATAAACCGGACACATCAGCTTCATTCATACCAAAAACCATAAGTAGAATCAAGACCATAGACAAAACAAAAATAGAACAACAATTTCGAAGAACAAAGAGCATCATATCCTGTGATACAACTAAATTATCCCCAATATATTGTCAACTTAGACTAAAATGTCGAATATATTTAATTATTAATTCAGTCAAAAAATAAATGATTTAATGTAACCTAAAGAATTAAAAAACAGTCATGCTTGAGTCAATACTAAATGTAAAGTGTAACTAAAAGTAAAATAATGTTAAAAATATTATTCAGTCGAAACTCTGAATAATTTTCTGGTAATATTAATACCATATAACCTAAACTAGTCTTGAAGAGTCATTTTTATGCATAAACAGTAATGTTTAAAAAAGAGTAAAATTGTCATATTATACCTAAAAAAATTTAAAAACCGTCACGATTAAAGTCACAATAATTCTAGAGTGCAAATTAAAAAAAAAACGTTAAAACTATTATTCAGTCGGAACTCTGAATACTTTTTTTTTAAATATTAAAGTAGTGTAACTTAAAAATTAAAAAAATGGTCATAGTAGTCAAGGTTGTCATTCAATAAATAAGTAAAAAAAATAACGTTATCAGTATTATTCAGTCGCTTAAAATATAAATGCATTCAGTCAAAAATATGTTTGTGGTAATATTGAAGTCTATTCACCAAAAAATTAAAAATAAGTCATGAGAATGTCTTTTATATATCATTAAATAAATCTAAAATTTAAGTAAAAGTAAAATAAATATTATTCAGTCGAAACTCTGAATAATTTGGAGTAATATTAAAGTAATGTTAAATAAAAAAAATAATAAAAGTCAGAAATCAGTCATTATTTAGCTTTTTGTAAGAATTATTCAGACTAAAATACTTTTGAGATAATATTGAAGTCATTTTAACAAAAATATCAGTCATGAAGAAGCCAGAGGTGCAAATACAAGCAAAATAGATGTTTCAGTCATGGTTTCTAAAAAAATTAAAAAAGAAATAGTCCTCATTAACAAGTCTAAACAGTAAAATTAAAAAAAAAATCAATTGAAATAATTATTCAGTTGAAACTCTGAATAATAATAAAGTTTGTAAATGATTGTAGTTAGTCATTGATAAGTCCAAAAGTACAAATAGTCATAATTGTCATTGTTGAAGCTAAAATGAAAAATATCAAAAAACAATTTTAATTAAATAAGTTATTCAGATAAAACACTGAATAACTTACAAGTCAAAACAATAAATTTAAAGAAATATAAAAAAGTGGTTCAATCCATACACAATTATACAAATCTATCACTAATAAATATTATATAATGAGAACAAAATTTAACCCTACACAATAAATGGCAATAATTAGTACATATTAATTAATTAAGATTGATTAATTAAATGCAAACCGAACTATAATAATGAAATTCTATAAAATTTCAGATAAATGATTATAAATCATAGATTGAATAAAAAACACAACAAATTTTTTCCATACATATATGGCACATTTAATTAAAAATAACCTGGAATGCTTACACAAATATATAATTAATACAAAATAAGGAACCCCATTTTATTAGAATTGAATTAGCCTAACCAATCCTTGAAACGCCCCGATTGATTAGGAAAATTTCCGTTGAACATTTGAATATGAACGGATTTACTTACCTTGATTTTTATTGAATTTCCCGATCAATCCTCCCATTTGGAGTATAATGAAGCACTTCTCTAAGACGCACCAAGAACGAACGATGATTTACAACACGCATGTATGGGTGGCCGGCCAGATCGCACGTTCATCATAACCCCGACAGTGCCAAACTGAGGTCTCTCCGGGCTTGTATGGCTTAGCGCAAGCAATGATGCGTGGAGGGGATGCGTATCGATTGATACTCTGTGGTCGGATTTACCTATTGAAATTTGGATAGGATAATGAAAGTCGACTTAAATGTTATTGTGATTAAAGTATATAATCGCATGAATTTATTTCCTTGCATTTTATTCAGATTGTAAACAAAACTGATAAGGGTAAAATAAAGAGATAGTCGATTGACATACGCAAAAATTTTACATGTAAATAATTTTAAAAGGAATTATTTTTATGCGTTTGATTTAAATTGTGAAATTAATATATTTTTATTATAATTTTATTAATTATATTTTCTTTATTATTATTCTTAATATTGGTCGGAAAATGTCGATCACAGTTATTGCGGCACATTATGTCATATTTAATCATCGAATTCTGCTTTCTACTAGGAAAAGATACTGATCAATATTCTTACTGTCTGTAAAAAGAATTAAATGATTTCAGTATTTATGTCGGTTATTTTGTTCCATAACATCTTTTGGGTTTTTCGCTTCATTTTATAGCATTATTCATAATAATTCTTCTCAAATTAACTGTAAACTTCATGCAATTAATTGTGCTTTCCCTTAAACCAAAAATTAGTTAGTTTTTTATTAAACATTTGACAATAGTTGATAGTATTGAAAAATGATTTATGTAAAATTAATAGCAAATTTTATTCTACACAAAATGATTTATATAATTTAAACTCCTAAAGTTGGTATTAACCAAGATAATGCAATAAGTGTAATAAACAAAATTATTTTAGTTTTTTATTATCCATTTGAAAACAGTTGGTAGTATTGAAAAATGAATAATGTAAAATTATTAGCAAATTTTATTCTACACAAAATGATTTATATAATTTTGTTACCTTAGGTTGGTTTTAAGCAAGATAATGCATTTAGAGTAAAAAACAAAATTATTTTAGTTTTTTGTTAACCATTTGCAAACAGTTGGTATTATTGAAAAAAAACTCAAGTAAAATTAATAGCAAATTTTATTTTACACAAAATGATTTATATAATTTAATTTCCTTAAGTTGGTATTAACCAAGATAATGCAATAAGTATAATAAACAAAATTATTTTAGTTTTTTGTTAACAATTTGAAAACAGTTGGTAGTATTGAAAAATGATTCATGTAAAATTATTAGCAAATTTTATTCTACACAAAATGATTTATATAATTTAAATTCTTAAAGTTGGTATTAACCAAGATAATGCAATAAGTATAATAAACAAAATTATTTTAGTTTTTTGTTAACCATTTGAAAACAGTTGGTAGTATTGAAAAATAATTAATATAAAATTAATAGCAAATTTTATTCTACACAAAATGATTTATATAATTTAAACTCCTAAAGTTGGTATTAACTAAGATAATGCAATAAGTGTAATAAACAAAATTATTTAAGTTTTTTATTAACCACTTGAAAACAGTTGGTAGTATTGAAAAATGATTAATGTAAAATTGTTAGCAAATTTTATTCTACACAAAATGATTTATATAATTTTGTTACCTTAGGTTGGTTTTAAGCAAGATAATGCATTTAGAGTAAAAAACAAAATTATTTTAGTTTTTTATTAACCATTTGAAAACAGTTGGTAGTATTGAAAAATGATCAATGTAAAATTATTAGCAAACTTTATTCTACACAAAATGATTTATATAATTTTGTTACCTTAGGTTGGTTTTAAGCAAGATAATGCATTTAGAGTAAAAAACAAAATTATTTTAGTTTTTTGTTAACCATTTGCAAACAGTTGGTATTATTAAAAAAAATCTCAAGTAAAATTAATAGCAAATTTTAGTCTACACAAAATGATTTTCATAATTTAAATTCTTAAAGTTGGTATTAACCAAGATAATGCATTAAGTGTAATAAACAAAATTATTTTAGTTTTTTGTTAACCATTTGAAAACAGTTGGTAGTATTGAAAAATAATTAAAGTAAAATTAATAGCAAATTTTATTCTACACAAAATGATTTATATAATTTAATTTCCTTAAGTTGGTATTAACTAAGATATTGCAATAAGTGTAATAAACAAAATTATTTTAGTTTTTTATTAACCATTTGAAAACAGTTGGTAGTATTGAAAAATGATTAATATAAAATTAATAGAAAATTTTATTCTACACAAAATGATTTATATAATTTTGTTACCTTAGGTTGGTTTTAAGCAAGATAATGCATTTAGAGTAAAAAACAAAATTATTTTAGTTTTTTGTTAACCATTTGCAAACAGTTGGTATTATTGAAAAAAAACTCAAGTAAAATTAATAGCAAATTTTATTCTACACAAAATGATTTATATAATTTAATTTTTTTAGGTTGGTATTAACCTAGATAATGCTTTAAGTGTAAAAAACAAAATTATTTTAGTTTTTTGTTAACCATTTGCAAACAGTTGGTAGTATTGAAAAATAATTAAAGTAAAATTAATAGCAAATTTTATTCTACACAAAATGATTTATATAATTTAATTTTCTTAAGTTGGTATTAACCAAGATAATGCAATAAGTGTAATAAACAAAATTATTTTAGTTTTTTGTTAACCATTTGCAAACAGTTGGTAGTATTGAAAAATAATTAAAGTAAAATTAATAGCAAATTTTATTCTACACAAAATGATTTATATAATTTAATTTTCTTAGGTTGGTATTAACCTAGATAATGCTTTAAGTGTAAAAAACAAAATTATTTTAGTTTTTTGTTAACAATTTGAAAACAGTTGGTATTATTAAAAAATGATTAATATAAAATTAATAGCAAATTTTATTCTACACAAAATGATTTATATAATTTAATTTTCTTAAGTTGGTATTAACCAAGATAATGCAATAAGTGTAATAAACAAAATTATTTTAGTTTTTTGTTAACCATTTGCAAACAGTTGGTAGTATTGAAAAATAATTAAAGTAAAATTAATAGCAAATTTTATTCTACACAAAATGATTTATATAATTTAATTTTCTTAGGTTGGTATTAACCTAGATAATGCTTTAAGTGTAAAAAACAAAATTATTTTAGTTTTTTGTTAACAATTTGAAAACAGTTGGTAGTATTGAAAAATAATTCATGTAAAATTAATAGCAAATTTTATTCTACACAAAATGATTTATATAATTTAAACTCCTAAAGTTGGTATTAACCAAGATAATGCAATAAGTGTAATAAACAAAATTATTTTAGTTTTTTATTAACCACTTGAAAACAGTTGGTAGTATTGAAAAATGATTAATGTAAAATTATTAGCAAATTTTATTCTACACAAAATGATTTATATAATTTTGTTACCTTAGGTTGGTTTTAAGCAAGATAATGCATTTAGAGTAAAAAACAAAATTATTTTAGTTTTTTGTTAACCATTTGCAAACAGTTGGTATTATTGAAAAAAAACTCAAGTAAAACTAATAGCAAATTTTATTCTACACAAAATGATTTATATAATTTAAACTCCTTAAGTTGGTATTAACCAAGATAATGCTTTAAGTGTAAAAAACAAAATTATTTTAGTTTTTTGTTAACCATTTGCAAACAGTTGGTAGTATTGAAAAATAATTAAAGTAAAATTAATAGCAAATTTTATTCTACACAAAATGATTTATATAATTTAATTTTCTTAGGTTGGTATTAACCTAGATAATGCTTTAAGTGTAAAAAACAAAATTATTTTAGTTTTTTGTTAACCATTTGCAAACAGTTGGTAGTATTGAAAAATAATTAAAGTAAAATTAATAGCAAATTTTATTCTACACAAAATGATTTATATAATTTAATTTTCTTAGGTTGGTATTAACCTAGATAATGCTTTAAGTGTAAAAAACAAAATTATTTTAGTTTTTTGTTAACCATTTGCAAACAGTTGGTAGTATTGAAAAATAATTAAAGTAAAATTAATAGCAAATTTTATTCTACACAAAATGATTTATATAATTTAATTTTCTTAGGTTGGTATTAACCTAGATAATGCTTTAAGTGTAAAAATCAAAATTATTTTAGTTTTTTGTTAACCATTTGCAAACAGTTGGTAGTATTGAAAAATAATCAGAATAAAATTAATAGTAAATTTTATTCTACACAAAATGATTTATATAATTTAATTTCCTTAGGTTGGTATTAACCTAGATAATGCTTTAAGTGTAAAAATCAAAATTATTTTAGTTTTTTGTTAACCATTTGCAAACAGTTGGTAGTATTGAAAAATAATCAGAATAAAATTAATAGTAAATTTTATTCTACACAAAATGATTTATATAATTTAATTTCCTTAGGTTGGTATTAACCAAGATAAAGCATTAAGTGTAAAGAACAAAATTATTTTAGTTTTTTGTTAACCATTTGCAAACAGTTGGTAGTATTGAAAAATACTTAGAGTAAAATTAATAGCAAATTTTATTCTACACAAAATGATTTATATAATTTAATTTCCTTAGGTTGGTATTAACCAAGATAAAGCATTAAGTGTAAAGAACAAAATTATTTTAGTTTTTTGTTAACCATTTGCAAACAGTTGGTAGTATTGAAAAATAATTAAAGTAAAATTAATAGCAAATTTTATTCTATACAAAATGATTTATATAATTTAATTTCCTTAGTTTAAGTTTGTTGAAATGGTTTGCTTTTTGGTAAAGCATTTTCAATACGTTGGAAACTAAAAACAGTCCAATATGTAGAGGATGCAAATTTGATAATTGAGATGTATTATGCACATACCCGACCCTCTACATAGCTCAACACATGGCCAGCATAAAAAAAACTCTTCCAAGCATTGTTCTGGCATACATCAATGATATAGGTTAGTTGTGTGTCAGGGCAACGAAGTGAGGTTACCACTAGAAGAGGTACAAAATCCTTATTAAAATCTAATTTGCGTTGAAATTTGTTTTACCCTTTACCTAAAATCCAGAACCTGGGAGTAACCCAAACAGCAGCAGTTTTCCAAATTAAAATGTCTCACCCAAACTCCCAACCTGAATAGGCTTAACTTTGATTTCCTCTTTTCCAAAGATACAAGATAGTGTAAATAATGGTGAAATCTATCTGGAGCTTTTAAGATTCCAGTAATTCATTGACTAATTTCTAACTAATTATATGTTTACAATAAACTAATATTTTAACAACTCACAATAAAAAAAAAAAAAAACTAGCAAATATGTTGTATAATTTCACATAAATCATATTTCAATACCTCCAACTGTTTTCAAATTGTTAATAAAAACTAAAGTAATTTTATTCTTTACACTTAATGCCTTATCTTTGTTAATACCAACCTAACAAATTTAAACTATAAAAATTAATTTATGCAGAATCAAATTTACTATCAATTTTACATAAATTAATTTTTAATACTACCAACTGATTTCAAATGGTTAACAAAAAACTAAAATAATTTTGTTCATTACACTTAATGCATTATCTTGGTTAATACCAACCTAAGGCAATTAAATTTCATAAATCATTTTGTGTAGAATAAAATTTGCTATTAATTTTACTCTAATTATTTTTCAATACTACCAACTGTTTGCAAATGGTTAACAAAAAACTAAAATAATTTTGTTCTTTACACTTAATGCTTTATCTTGGTTAATACCAACCTAAGGAAATTAAATTATATAAATCATTTTGTGTAGAATAAAATTTACTATTAATTTTACTGTGATTATTTTTCAATACTACCAACTGTTTGCAAATGATTAACAAAAAACTAAAATAATTTTGTTCTTTACACTTAATGCTTTATCTTGGTTAATACCAACCTAAGGAAATTAAATTATATAAATCATTTTGTGTAGAATAAAATTTACTATTAATTTTATTCTGATTATTTTTCAATACTACCAACTGTTTGCAAATGGTTAACAAAAAACTAAAATAATTTTGTTCATTACACTTAATGTTTTATCTTGGTTAATACCAACCTAAGGAAATTAAATTATATAAATCATTTTGTGTAGAATAAAATTTACTATTAATTTTACTCTAATTATTTTTCAATACTACCAACTGTTTGCAAATGGTTAACAAAAAACTAAAATAATTTTATTCTTTACACTTAATGCCTTATCTTTGTTAATACCAACCTTACAAATTTAAACTATAAAAATTAATTTATGCAGACTCAAATTTACTATCAATTTTACATAAATTATTTTTTAATACTACCAACTGTTTTCAAATCGTTAACAAAAAACTAAAATAATTTTGTTCTTCACACTTAATACCAACCTAAAGAATTTGAATTATATAAATCATTTTGTGTAGAATAAAATTTGCTATTAATATTACTTAAATTATTTTTCAATACTACCAACTGTTTTCAAATGGTTAACAAAAATCTAAAATAATTTCATTTTTTACACATAATGCATTATCTTAGTTAAAACTATTCTAAAAAATTTAAATTATATAAATCTTTTTGTGTAAAATGAAATTTGCTATTAATTTTACATAAATTATTTTTCAATACTACCAACTATTTTCAAATCGTTAACAAAAAACTAAAATAATTTTGTTCATTACACTTAATGTATTATCTTGGTTAATACCAACCTAAGGCAATTAAATTATATAAATCATTTTGTGTAGAATAAAATTTGCTATTAATTTTACTTAAATTATTTATCAATACTACCAACTGTTTGCAAATGGTTAACAAAAAACTAAAATAATTTTGTTCATTACACTTAATGTATTATCTTGGTTAATACCAACCTAAGGCAATTAAATTATATAAATCATTTTGTGTAGAATAAAATTTACTATTAGTTTTACTCTAATTATTTTTCAATACTACCAACTGTTTGCAAATGGTTAACAAAAAACTAAAATAATTTTGTTCATTACACTTAATGTATTATCTTGGTTAATACCAACCTAAGGCAATTAAATTATATAAATCATTTTGTGTAGAATAAAATTTGCTATTAATTTTACTTAAATTATTTATCAATACTACCAACTGTTTGCAAATGGTTAACAAAGAACTAAAATAATTTTGTTCTTTACACTTAATGTTTTATCTTGGTTAATACCAACCTAAGGCAATTAAATTATATAAATCATTTTGTGTAGAATAAAATTTACTATTAGTTTTACTCTAATTATTTTTCAATACTACCAACTGTTTTCAAATCGTTAACAAAAAACTAAAATAATTTTGTTCACTACACTTAATGTATTATCTTGGTTAATACCAACCTAAGGAAATTAAAATATAAAAATCATTTTGTGTAGACTAAAATTTGCTATTAATTTTACTCTAATTATTTTTCAATACTACCAACTGTTTGCAAATGGTTAACAAAAAACTAAAATAATTTTGTTCTTTACACTTAATGCATTATCTTTGTTAATACCAACCTAAGGAATTTAAATTATATAAATCATTTTGTGTAGAATGAATTTTCCTATTAATTTTACATAAATAATTTCGTATTACTACCAACTGTTTTAAAATCGTTAACAAAAAATCACTTACATTTATGTAATTATTATTTAATTTGTTTATTTCTCTTTAATTTTTGTTTGTAATTTCTTCCGTTGACTGTTCCTGATATATATTTTAATTATAGTGCGTTCCGTATATCAACCGAAGCGACCGAAATCCCGGTTATCCTGAAACAGGTTTATATACGGAACGCCGTTACCTGAAAAAGGTTACAAAGATTGCGACCGCACTCACCATGAACTAACGTCGGTGAATTTCTATTAATCGTGGTTATACATGGCGGTAAATTTGAAATACAATCAAAAGTGAACAAAAGCGTCAAATGTTGCTCGTGTATTTTATTAAATTATTAATTATAGGTTATAATGTATATGTATGTTCCTGTCAATGCTAAAGATGTATGAAAAATGCACAAAATTAATCAAAAATTGCACAAGAAACTAATTTAATACACAAAATTAATTTTAATTTGCATTGAAAACTTAATTGTTGCACAAAAACCTCAAGTTTTGCACAAAATTTAACAGAAAATGCAAAAAAATCTTAATTATCTTTTAAAATTTATAAAAAATTGCACAAAAAACCTAATTTTTACATAAAATTAGTTAGTAAATGCGCAAAAAACACAATTATTATAAAAAATTTATGAAAAAATGCACAAAATATTTAAGTTTAGCACAAAATAAATCAAAAATTGCGCAAGAAACTTATTTAATACTCAAAAATAATTTTAATCTGCTCTGAAAACTTATTTGTTGCACAAAAAACTTAAGTTTAGCACAAAATTCATCAGAAATTGTTTAAAGAACTTACTTTGACACAAAATTGATCTTAATTTGCTTTGAACATTTAATTATTTCACAAAATTGATCAAAAATTCTACAAAAACTTAAGTTTTGCACAAAATTTGTTAAAAAATGCATAAATAACACAATTATTACAAAAAAATTATGAAAAGCTGCACAAAATATACAAGTTTAATAGAAATTTAATCAGAATTTGCGCAATAAACTCATTTATTAAACAAATTTTATAAAAATTTACACAAATTTAACAAAAAACTAAGAAATAACCTTACTTATTACTCAAAATTTATTAAAAATTAAACAACATGTTCACGTTTAGCACACAAAACTTATTATATACACAAAATTGATCTTAAATTGCTTTGAAAAATCAATTTTTCAACAAAAATTAGTTAAAAAATACACCAAAAACACAATTATTACAAAAAAAATTGCACAAAATACTTAAGTTTAACACAAATTTAATCACAAATTGCGCAAACAAACCAATTATCGCATGAAATTTATAAGAAATAGCACAAAAAATCTAAGTTTTACACAAAATAAATCAGAAAACTTACTTATTACACAAAATTGATTTTAATTTGCTTTAAAAGTTTAATTATTTTACAAAATTGATCAAAAATTGTACAAAAAACTTAAGTTTCACAAAAAATTATTTAAAAAATACATAAAAAACCTAATTATTACAAAAATATTATGACAAAATGCACAAAATACTTAAGTTTAGCACAAAATTAATCAAAAATTGCCCACAAAACTTATTTATTGCACAAAATTGATCTTAAATTGCTTTGAAAACTAAATTTTTAACATAATTTATCAAAAATTAGTTAAAAATGCACAAAAATCACAATTATTACAAAAAAATTGGACAAAAAACCTAAGTTTTGCACAAAACTAATTTGTTACACAAAATTGATTTTAATTTGCTTTCAAAATGTAAACAAAATACACAAGTTTTGCACAAATTTAATCAGAAAATGCTCAAGAAACTAAATTATTATACAAAACTTGCACAAAAATCCTAAACTTTGCACAAAAATAATCATAAAATAGGCAACAATCTTAATTATTACAAAAAATTGCAGAAAATACCCAATTTAAGCACAAAATTAATTAAAAATCGTAAAAACAACTAATCAAAAAGTGTACAAAAAACTTAAGTTTTGCACAAAATCAATTAAAAAATGAGCACAAATGAGCAGAAAACCCAATTATTGCAAAAAAAATATCAGAAATTGAGCAGTAAACACAATTATTATAAAAAAATTATCAAAAATGGTTCAAAAACTTCAATTGTTGCATTAAATTTTTCAAAAAATGCACAAAAACACATTTATTACACAAAATGTATCAAAAATTGCTCAAAAAACTCAATTATTGCAAAAAAATTATCAGAAATTGAGCAGTAAACACAATTATTACGCAAATTATTTAAAAACTCTAATTGTTGCACAAAATTTCCTAAAATTTGTACAAAAAATGCATTTATTACACAAAATTAAGCAAAAATTGCACAAAAAACACATTTATTGCACAAAATTGATTAAAAATTACACAAAAATTCCAATTTTTGCACAATATTTATCACAATTTGCACAAAAAACGCATTTATTATACAAAACGCTTAATTGTTGCACAAAATTATATAGAAATTAACCAAAAATTGAGCTTAAAACACATTTCTTAGCATAAATATGATATAAAATTGCTTAATAAACCAAATTGTTTCAAAACACATAAAAAATTCTACAGAAAACGCATTTATTAAACAAAAATTGCTTAAAAAATTTAAATATTGCATAAAACTAACCAAAAATTGCAAATAAAAATTATTTTTTACAGAAAAAACGAATGAAAATAGTTACAAAATTAATCAAAAATTGCAAAGAAAACGTGTTTAATAAAACTCAACAAAATGTTTATCTGCTTTCTGATCTATTACAAGGCTCATTTTCACTATCGCTTGTCAAAATCACATAAATTGCTAGAAAGAATCATTATTAAACTGAGTTTTTGTTCCTTCCATCACCCTTCATCTGCTCTCTTGGCACTGTCTAATATTCCACAAATCACGCAATTTTGCCATTTTTTTGAGCAAACAATTATACAGATTTGGCACTCTATAAAGAAAATTTCCTATCCTCATGCAGTCATCCTCTTAGAGAGACAAGAAAGCTGCCTTCAGACCTCCAAAACCTCATTTATAACTTTCTTTTTATTTACAGATAATAAACTATTGTAATCATTAAAATATGTTTCTATGAATCTCAGACAACACCAGCCAAAGAACCAATTAAATTTTGCTTAAAATTCGACAATAATATCATTGTATTAGACAATATACTATCAATTGTAAAGCATTATATTGTTAATAAGTCAATAGAACTGAGTTTAGAAAAAAACATTTTTTTTGTCAAAAATTTGTTCAAAACTAAAGTTAAAAGTACAATCTAACAATTTTATAAAAAAAAAATTAAGGGGGCCCGAGCCCCCTTCTTTTTGTTTTTGATGCTTATAGGCCAAATAAGCAATTATTTAGTATCTATAAACTAGACTACATCCAACAAGCTATATAAATTATCTATTTATTGTAAGCAATGTATTATGTAGATCAGCTGATGGGGCCCCCTTTCCAAATAATTCAGTCAATAACTTATTGAGTAAACCTTATAATATCTCAATAGTTGGCTAACATTTTTCTGTCTAAAACTTTGCAAATCATTTCAAAAATAGCCAATTTGGGGACAAAACTAATAAAACGATCAATTATAACCAAAAATTTAATATTTTTTAAAACACATTCTATAGACTACCTAAATATAAGAAAACAATAAGAACGTAATCAAACATACCCAAACCAAAAATGGGCCCCAAAGAAGCCCTATAACACCTTCAAATTAAGTACGTAAATCAGCAACAACAAAATTACAAATTGACCAGATGGGGGCCCAAAATTATTACTCACCTAACAAATCAAATCCTTAAATCACAAATATCGTATTGATTTAATTCAATTTGTACATTTACATACCAAATTTTGTGTAGAAACATTCATTGAGGTTATATGCCATACTAGAAAATTGGGGCCTAGTAGAGACTTGGTATCTTTAGAATCAAGCTTAGTCAATACAAGAAATACAAATATGGTGCTGATTTGTTACAATGTTTGGTTAATTTAGTCGTTGGGGTTAGTAAAGGGGGCCCATCTCATAGCACCCAAATGGGGCTAAGTACAGACTTGATTTCTTCAAAATCGATTATAGTTAACACCAGGAATACAAATATGCTATTGCGTTTGCATCAATTTAAGGTTTTCATACAATATTTGGTAAATGTATTAATTGAGGTTAACTAATACGGCGATTGCCGTATCATGGGAATGGGGCAAATTCAAGCCTTGCTACTTTCAGAATTGCTATAAATGAATTAGAAGCATGGTTTTGTGTACTTAATTCATCATATGAAGCAATCAATTTAATTGCTAAAATTGAATAAATTAAATAATTAATTAATCAACTTTTGCTTAACTTATAAAAAATTCAATTAATACATTTTGATTGGGATAATTATACACTAATTCTGTATTAATTTCAATTTGATTGAATAATGTTTAGTATTTTTTATTAATATTTTTGTTTATATTTAATCGGAATGTAATCCGATCGGAATAATATTATAACCAGCTGAAAGCTGAGATTTTTCTGTATTGGTTTCTATTTTGTTGAGTTTCAAAAGTGTCGTTTTCATAATGAAAATGCAATTTGTAATTAAAATTCTGGTAGTAGGTATGACGTCAATGACCCGAGGTTATAAATCCGAGCACGACGCCGCACGAGCTCAGTCAGTGTTTGTCGGTCGAAGTGTGCGGATGTGCTGTGCTGTGTTAGAAGGACGCTGCCGGTTAGATTACGGAATACCCTTGGTTGGATTAAATTAGTGCATTACGGATTAATTATTTATTAAAGGTAATTGATTGTGTTTTAATTTTATTAATGAATTTGACTTCATTTAATAATTCTTTTATAAAATCATAATTCTTTCAGTAAATATTTATTGCGCAATTTGATGAAATCTATTTATATTTGTAACCGGATTAATATGCATACAATTATTACTGCTTTTTTGATCATTTTGATTTGATTTATTGACTTTTCTGAAATAACTTAATACCATTTACATTTATTTTATTTATCAACATTTTTTACAATTTATTTGACCACAGTTTGTGAATAATTTATGCATGTTTGGTGATATTTTTAGTATTACTGATGTCTATTGTGGGTTATTTATAAATATTTAAGAACATATTTGATAATTTTAAATATTTTACTGTTTCTGATTAAATTTTATTGAATTATGAACAAATCAACTCAATTTGTCAACAGTTTCAGTTTTTGAAAGTATTTAATTGATAGTTTGTGTACAACTGATGACATTTTATTGACAAATTGTGATATTTTGTAAAGTAATCATGACAGTATTGGACAATTATGACAGATTGTAAACATTTTTGATTGTTTGGAAACATTGAATTGACAGCTTTTGAACAATTAATGTCATTTGGTTGATTATAAATGACATTTTATGAATATCAACAGTTTTTAGCATTTTATTACAGTTTAACAATAATAATTCTGCATTATATTTAACAGCTTTTAGATAGTTTGTGGGCCAATCATGACAAATTGTAACTGTTTGTGTTTGAATTATTTATTTTGTTAACCTATCATGACAGTGACATTTTATAAGAAAATTAAGACATTTTGTGGGCAAATTTGTAAACAAAGTTTTGACTGTTTGGTTTTAAATTGATGTGAATATATCATGACAGTTTGTAAACAATTCTGATTTTTTTGTAGGTTTGACAGATTGTAGACAATTTATGATATTTTGAAAGCCCATTTTTGAAGTTTTTGGATGAATTATGACTGTTTTTGAACAAATTATGATAGTTTGTAAACATATTATGACAATTTGTAAACAATTCAATGGCAAAGGTTTGACAGTTAATAGGCAAATTCTGACAGTTTGTGAACAAATCATAACATTTAGTAAACAAATTATGACAGTTCGTAGACAAATTATGATGTTTGACAGTTTATAGACAAATCATAACATTTTATAAACAAAATTATGACAGTTTGTGGACAAATCATTCTCATTGGCAATTTGGGGTCATTTATTTGACAGTTAATAAGCAAATTATGACTAATTATGACAGTTTG
The DNA here is from genome assembly GCA_963932245.1 of Tachinus rufipes. NCBI lineage: Eukaryota > Metazoa > Arthropoda > Insecta > Coleoptera > Staphylinidae > Tachinus > Tachinus rufipes. Next base: position 125,015,273 of record OZ010743.1, read on the forward strand.
TGGACAAATTATGTCAATTTATGAACAATTTTAATCAATAGCCACTTAGAGGTATAGTTTTGAGAATTAATAAGTAAATCATGACAGTTTGTAGACAAAGTGAACAGTTTTTGGACAAATTATGACAATATTTGAACAATTTTAGTTAATGCTCATTTGGGGGCACATGTTTGACAGTTAATAAGTAACTCATGATAGTTTGTAGACAAATCGTGACAATTTGTGAATAAATTATGACAGTTTGTGGATGAATTACGACAATTTGTAAGCAATTCTAATTAATCGTCATGGTTTGGCAGTTAATAAGCAATTTATAAACAAAGCATAGCATTTTGTGGGCAAATTATGGCAGTTTGTCAACAATTTAAATAAACTCAATGGGGTCATATGCTTGACAGTTAATATTCAAATTTGTAGACAAATCATGACATTGTATAAAATCTTGTGTTAACAAAAACTTAGGTGGAAACTAAGTTTTAAACTATTTAACGTTTAGCATTCATTGGTATTATCTGCCCAAGTGCTTGTGAACCAATCTTTTGACAACAAACACTTGGGTGAATAAGCTGGTACTAAGTTTAAAACAAGTGAGCGTGTAAAACAAGTGAGCGTGTAAAACAAGTGAGCGTGTACAATTCATTAACGTTTCTCGCCCAAGTGTTTGTGATCCAATCTTTTGACAACAAACACTTGGGTGGGTGGGCGGGAACTAAGTTTGAAACAAATAAACGTGTAGCATTTATTGGTGTTCCCCGCCCACCCGCCCAAGTGTTTGTAATCCAATCTTTTAACAACACACTGATAGTTGGGCCAGGTCTAAGTTTGAAACTAGTGAGCGTATAACATTCATTGATGTCCCTTGTCTAAGTAGTTGTGATCAATTTTCAGTCAACAAACACTCTTGTGGCATTCATTGAATTTGCGACTAAAAATTCTTTCTCGCACTAACAAATTCTTATGCATAAATATAAAGTGAATATAAACAATTTTCTAATGCTTATTTTTCTTTGTTTCAGGCGATTCTAGCACAGTGCAGGACGGAAGCTTAAATGAATTTTATTTACAAGTTCATCGCTAAACGGATATACGAACATTATACGTCCAACGCGCCGCGAACTCGTTATTCATCCGTAATTGTAGGTAGTGCGGTTCGGACCTACATTGTGATATAATTAATAAAACCTAAATTAAAAGTGTTAGAAGAGGAAAGGATTAAATCTATTTATAAATTAGTGCTTGACCATCAGCGGAGTTTGCTTTTCAATAATTGAATTGATCAATCGAATTTTGAATAAATCCAATCACAAATTAATAAATAAATCTATTTAGTTTACCTATGCTGCTTAAATATGGTTTAGTATGATTTAGTTTTAGTGGTATATTAGTTATTGTAGTATTAGTGTATAACTTGTTTGTATTAATTTAGTTTGCATGATTTATAATGTGGTTAGAAGGGAAAAATTAATGGTTTGTGGTTGAGCTAAAATGGTTAGCCTTTTATAAGCAGCATAGGTATTATTATTATTTCTCAAAATTAACAAAAACATGATTGGGTTGCTTCAAATTTTTTATTAGTTTATATTTGTTTGCCCCTACATTCATTTTAGCAATTTTGTTTAATTGGTACAATTTACCATCGCGTTCATTTTGGGGTTGCGTTTATTAAAATTACAATCAAACAATGCTGAATTTATTTCCGAATATTTGCAGCAATGTTTTATTAGAATCATTAAAACGTGTCGTTAGTTACATTTCTTTAAAGGAAATTGTTGAACAAACGTAGCGTGAGTTACCCTGCACTATAAATAGCGTCCCCCCTCAAATGGAGTGAGCTTGTGGGTTGACTATTTGTAGTGCAGGAACAGGATCGGGTGTGGGTGCTATTATAGGTTAAAAGTATGACCCAACCTCATCACATTAGTGAAGATTTTTAACCTGACCAGGTTTTAATTAAAATTGGATCTAGTGTAAGAGTTGAGGCCGGCATACTGAGTCCCCATCATTTTGAACGACGATTAGCATTTTGAAGATTAGGTCAATCTTCTTAAAATGTTAATCTATAAGCGTTTGATCTAAAAAAGGGTAAACCCCTCATGCTCAGGGACATCTTCCTCTGGTCTATAGGTGGTTCGACCTTGATGGCACAGGTTAAAAAAATTTTTAGGCAAATGTAGGTGCAAACTAATAATTAAAATCCGTGGTCTTTTAATATAATAAAGTGCAATCAATGAGGGGTATGCAGGAAACCAGTGAACTTCAATCCTCAGCTTTAAGCAAGTTAAAGGTAGGTCCGGCATTGAAGGGCGCCCAGAAGACGGGTGCCTCGTTGCATCTCATCTCTAATTCAAGATTTAAGGTTGGTCCGCCTTTGTCCGGTTTTGTTATGCGCACAAGTGGGTTGGCCGGTTCCTTTTATTTTTGTAAAGTGACCATGGTCCGTTATCATGCTCCATCCCCAAATGCGTCGCGATAGGGTTGGGATCCTTTGTGTTTCAAACCTTACAATCCTTTGATTCCATTCCTTCTCTTGCTCTTAATTAGTACCTTGAGATTGGTGAGCAGGCTTAAATACATTGAAGGAATGAAATTGATTAATATTTATTTCTTCATGTAAAACTAAACTAATTTTAAAGTTATTGGTATTTTTTAAATCATTTGATTGAAAAAATGTGTGGAACATTAAAGTACTTTTTTTGAAGATTGCAATTAATGTGAACAATTCTTTTATTTTGGCAATTAACTAATATTAACTGTTTTCCGCTTGTCAAGTTTATAATATCGAAAAATAGTAAAACTGTTGCTAAACGTTTTCCCTTAACGGCGAGCTAACTAGTCACCAGTCTAATTTATAACAGCCATGTTCTAACAGCGTTTGACAGAGTTTTGGTATAGTCTCCAATCAGCGCCAATCAACATTTGCGGAATATTTTAAAACTAACCAACCAAATGAAGTTAGCAGTTATTAATTTGTAGGGGAAAAATTCGCAAGCAATTTGCAGTTTTAACACTAATTGCATAATTAATAACAAAATGTATTATTAAAATCCATAAATATTAACAACAAACACCCAAAAATATTAATTGCGACTGACATTAATTAAAGTTGGCAGTAACAAAGTTACAAAAACATAATATCGAACAATAGTTATCTAAATTTGATTTATTGTATAGTAAAATAATAATAATAACAATAATAAAAAAAAATAATAATAATCACACCAGTCAAATTTATTAACAGCCATGTTGTAACAACCTTTGACAGAGTTTTGGTATAGTCTGGTATAATCAGCGCCAATCAACAATCGCGGAATATTTTGGAACTAATCACCAGAATGAAATTAGCTGTAATAATTTTGAGGGGAAAAATTCACATTCGTAAATAATTTGCAATTTTAACAATAATTGCATCATAATTAGTATCTAAATGTATCATTAAAATCTATAAATATAACCAAGAAACACCAACAAATATTAATTGCGATTGACATCAATTAAAGTTGAACAAAGTTACAAAAACATGAATGGCGAGAGTCCATTCAAATTACAAATAAAACCGGAAATAGGAAAGCAAAAGCTAATTACTACGTCGTTACTGCTCATACACCGACAGCAGTAACGGCATGCGTTGCAGGTACACAATTAAAACTACTCGAATCAAAACAAAGCATTAAGATTATTATGAGCACAAAAAAAAGGATTTATTTTTGGTAACATTGCGCAATTGGCTTGTTTTTATGTTTTGGAGTGACTCAATCATTCGTCCAAGTGTGTCATTAATTGAATTGAATATTTGTCTTCTACGCGGACATCGGAAATAATCTCAAGCAATCAAGCTGCGCATTTTACATATTTATCAACTGACTATTATAGATTTGCAGTTTTACAAATCAAAAAGTTAGTTTATTATGCATTCTATGCTTGTTTTTAGTATAAACTGTTCTTCAGCAAAGTTTTAACTAGTGTGATTTTAGAGATTCGTTTATTAGATATTCATTTGCATCCTATTTACAGATATGCAACCAAACTTACATGCATTGTGGTTAGTGTCACGTAAAGGAGATTAATCATTTATACTTTCTTTGCTCATTTTGTAAAATCAATTGGTTATAATCATTATATATACAAAATAAATATGATTTTACGTTTATCTTCATCATTATTAATCAATACAAATAATTATTGATTAAATGTTTTGGTTATGCAAACAAAATATAATTAAAAAGCATATATATATTTATATAAAACATTAATAATATAAGTTACACTTAAATAAATAATTAAAGTTGCATTACTGGCAAAAGTTGTTGCAATATGGAATCTTCTCTATGCAAACTCTTCCTACCTATACTATCCTTAATACGAGCCTAAAAAATCCTCCATAAATCATTAAATCATAACAAATTAATTACATACAGCATATTTAACATCAGCATGTCCATGTTTTGTAGCCAACTGCCACAAATTATAAGCCAAAGTCCCAATCGCTTTATTAATATCATTTCTATTGACAATTGTGATCAATAATTTTAAAGCCAACATGGATTGATGTCTTCCAGGTCCCAATTCTTTTAATTTATTCAACATTTCCGTTAGTATAATAGAACAAATTTTATTAATTTCTCCAATAAATTTAGGATCTGATCCGTAAAGACTATCATTACATTCAACTAAAAATAATAAAATTAAAAACCAAACAATACATTACACTTTCAAACCTTTATCAACATAATATGGATATTTCTCTTGCGCCATTATTGATAACATATCAAGCACATTGATATAAAGTTCAGCTAAGTGATTCTGTTGCTCCCATTCAAAATTCTGAATGTTATTTAATAAAATTCGGGTCAAATTTAGTACACCTTTATCTGGGCTATCGGGTGCTACTAATAGAATTGATAGGAATTTTCTAATATACGTTAAAAGGAATGTGTCGTTTGTTCGTGATTGCTCTTCAGGATTGTTTAATTCGGGAATGATTTTAAGAGCGGTTTTAAAGAATGAATCGGCTGAAAAATTAAATTAAGTTACTCTCAAACTTTATGTACTAAATTTAATTACCCTGTCCAAGACAATTATTGAATAACGCAACCTGCCCGGACAATAAATACAATTCCATTTGAATCCGAATTGAAGTGATCGATGGTATTGTAATAAAACAATAAGCAGCGCACGCGCGTACAAAAGCGCCTGTTTTACGTGTATGCAATCCACTCACAATACTCCTAGTTTTAACAGATAACAAATTAACACTCTAAAATAAATCAAATTAATTCATTAATGGTTCAATTGAAATTAATACTTGCCTGTACTAATTGGGCCAAAACTGTATATAAATTACTGAACGCAGCTCTGGCTTCCACATAAAACGTCAATTGTTGTTCGAAATCACGGCCATAATCGACTTTTCTTACAATACCAGATATGATTTCGCTAATTTGTCTGGTTTCGTCTTCGATTGTTAAAGCATTTACTGAATCGTGCATGATGCTGCATAGAAATGTTAAAGTATTTATGATTACTGGATCGCTTATTGGTTGATCATTGTTGCAAGCGGATAATATGATTTTGCAAATGTCGACACGTGGGCCCTCTTGTTGAAATAGATCCACCAATGGAAGGAAGTTGCTCTGAAAATATTCAATTATAGATTTATAGAAAGCTGAGTAATGGTTTTGATTTTGACTGTCATTTTGTAAAATTAATGCAAATTTTTTTTTGGCGCAGTCGGGAGGATATCGACAGACTGCGCCAAAACCGTTTAAAGCTTCTTTTCTAGTATGCAGACTTGTTTGCGTAAAAAATATTGATAATGCAATTGATAAGAATCGTTTCCTTTACTAAAACTGATAGTTGACTTAGTTTTAAGTTAAATTTTTCAAACTTTCTACTGCAATAAATTCTTGGAAATGTCATAATTCAAAAAAATCAACTTACCATTGATATTAAAGCTTCCATATCCTGAGTATGTTGTATAATCTTCTCAACAATTGTTTTCAACTGAGGATAAAACCTTTCATACGCTCTTTCCGTCGACATATGCAATATCACATCACCAAAAATAACATTAATCTCTCCATCCCGATTCTAAAACTGCAAAATTACAAAAAATCAAACTTCTACACCAATCTCACCGTAAAATATTGCACTGTGTACTGCACCCACGGTTCGGCGCAATTCATATAATGTTCCGGATCCTCAATCTTCGAAATACGTCGCCAAACTGTATTCAAAACTTGTCGCCTATGTTCAGTCGGAGGTGGAAACACGGTAACGCATAATCCCAACGTTCTTAATAATATATAATGCGGAAAACCCTCTTCGGAATTTTTATTTATCATTTCCAAAAATTGCAAACAACGCAATGATACGTAACTTGGTTTAAAGACGGCCATTATTGTGTTTAATAGTAATGGACTGAAATTGTTAACAATTTAAATTGTGCTTGCAGTTTTAATTAAATTTACCTGTTTCCTTGTTGTTCGCATCTGTCGATAATTTGTGCCAATAATTGTTCCGAAGCATCGGCCACTACCGCTTGCAAAATGAATTCCAATGCAGGTGTGTAAAGAGTTAAATAGGGAGGATATTCCATTTTTTGTTTTATCAATTCGTATTTTACACTTCGACTGAATATCTAAAAACAAATCAATTAGATTTGGGTTTTAAATTGATTCATAATCTTACGTGATTGTATAAATTTAAAAAATCATTAAAATTTTCCACGAGATATTGATTCTCTTTTCCCATCATTACGGTTATGCCAACTCTACATAAATAGCATCGAGCATAAATGGCAACTAATGGATTTCCAATACCTCTAATCATATGAGTTATCCTCATCAAAGCAGCAGAATATTCACTGGAATTAAATTTGTACAGTACAAAGTTTTCAAATAAAATGCATAAAACTGTCTAATGATTTACAAATAGTGCGCAGCCATTTTGATTTTCTGTCATCGCGGCCATTTTGAATTTATGACACCTGTCAATTGGCGGCCATTTTGTTTTTCATCCGTCATTAAATGACAGTTGTTCCAAATAATTTAAATCTTACCTTGATGTCAAAAAACTGTATGATTTCAAAATAGCCATTTCAACATAAATCCTGGGTACAAGTTCTCTAATAGAAGCAATTTTATAAAACCAATTGCGACAAGTTTCTTTAGCAGTTTCAGGCACCATACTAGGAGTAAAATTTTCAGGCAAAGCAGTAGGAGTTTTACATCCAGGCCTGAAATATCGACACAATAATCAGTAAATTAAAAAAAAAAAACATAAAACATACTTAATATAATCAGCTTTAGTACGCAATCGTTCATACACTAATTTACCAAAAACATCCAATATATCAGTAATCAGAACAAATTTACTCGGATAAAATTGTAAAACATCAATATCCGATAACATCTTCGCACATTGAATAGCAATTTTTAATGATTTAACCCTTTGCTCGGAATTCCAAGCCATAACCAATTCTTTATTCAATTGATCGATTCGTTTAACATATTCAACTTGCGATAAGTCGAATTTTTTCTGTGATCCTTCTTCGAAAAAATCTAATTGTTCCAATCGATGATGGACTTTATCGATTGAACTCGATTGTGCTTTCACTATAACTAAAATTAATCAATGAATTAGTTTACTAATTAATATTAATTAATTTAATTACCATGCTCTTCATCGTTTAAGAAACTTGTTACAATTGTTATTTTTTCCGACGTTGTGAATTGGTTTAAAATGCTTATCTTTCTCGATTCCCATGGTTCGAATTCGTATCGCTTATTTTCATTCGGTTTTTTGGATTGATTCAATGATTTTGTTGCCTGAAAACATAACATTTTTAACAAATTGATTTTAGCTTAATTTATTGATAAATTTTAGCATAATTATCGATTCATTTTAAACAATTTAATCATAATTGTAAATAAGTTTGGTTATGTCATTTCATAACCTAACTTATTATGTCACAAAAATTATTTTTTATTTTATGTTAATAACAAAGTTAAGAAAAACGCTTCCAATTTACTACAATTGAATATTACATTTTCAGTAGCCATTTGTGTTAACGGATCCATTTCTTCAATAGCAAATTTCGTTAACGGATCAATTCCTTCTAATGCTAAACTTATATCGATTAATGAGGTTGGAGTTGAAACAGGAGTTGTGCGACCAGTACTCGATTGTGAATATAATATTCTTCTTGGTATTCGTTCAGTCACCTAAAATTAATAATCATTCTTATACTCATTGGGTGCCAAAAAATAAATTGATTTGTATTATTGAAAATTTGCAACAATTTAACAGTTGCATTCTCTAAATAATATTATACAAATTACAGTTATTGCTTTTAAAGGATGATCCTGAACTTCGATTAATTCTAAATTTTTTCGATTTGCTTCAAATCCATTTAATTGGGTTATCCTGTAATTGAAAAAATGTAATATAAGTGATTTATGTTAGTAATTGTATATTATTACCAGTCCGGTGTTGTTAAAGCCATTTTTTTAATTTATTATTATTATTTACATTAACGTATTATAGGTTAGGTATGTTATCAGGTTTGTGATGAAGCTAGCTATTATACATTTTTCAATATTGCGAGCAACAGCGTCTCACACTTGACAAACGCAAAGAAAATATTTGGCGTTTGTGGGACATTCTCTATCTTGAAAAACACATAAAAAATGTAAAAAGCGTTTGACCAATAAATTCAAAAATCAATGAATTAGTGCCACCAAGTGCGACTATTTTGTCAAATGGAAAATCTCTAATATTTAAATATACTTTAATAAATTTATATTATAAGTGCGTTTAATTCATTTTAAAGAAATTAGTTATTTGTAAATTAGATATTCGTGCAGTTTAATTTGATGTAATGTATGCAACCAAATATACACCAAATGTGGTTAACGCTACTAACATTCAAAAAGATGCATGGTAACTTCAATCTGGTGTTTAACGGAGGTTATTCTACAACGTTTGGAATAATACGTCTGTTTTAACTTACAATTTGGATAGTTTGCAAACTTAAGATTAAGTTATGTAAATAAATACATATATAAAAAAATTTAATATTTATATTAATTGTTCAAACTATGCACACACACAAACAAATTACTTTGTAATCGCCTGAAGTTGACAAATATTTATTTACTTATTTACACTAATTAAGCATGTCACAATGATCAATTCAGGCTGGTGTATTGGTGAGCATTGTTATTAACTTTTGAAGCATGTTTTATAAAGTTTTTAGTCAAAGTCCAAAATTACGTTTCTTGTTTATTTTTTAGTCCAATTCCGTATTTTTTTAATGGGGTTTTTGCAATTTTTTTGCGCAAAATGACATTTTCTAATGACATTTTGACTAATATATATATATATATATATATATATATATATATATACAGGGTGTAGATTAATTGGCGGATAAACGCCAGGTAACTTTATAGATCGTGCCAAAAGAAAACGAAAATCTTAATTCCAAAAGGCTGAAAAACTTTTCGTTTGGCCTCACGAGGTCCTCAAAGTTTTGTTACGCTTGGCAACGTTGCAAACTTTCTAAATTCAAACCTATAATGTAGGCAACTTAATACACATAAAATAGGCAATTTAATACACACATTAAATTTTATTTTTTATTGTAAACTACAAATGTTCAAATTGGCCACCGTTTACTTCTAAACACTTTACTGCACGTAATGGGTGCGTTTTTAAAGTGCTCTTGCTGTTCGAACAATTTTTGCACGAACAACTTTTTTGTTTGTTCGTGCAGGTTAATTTAAAAACAGCATATAGCACTCAAACGTCAAAAACATGTTTTGTAAGGTTATGTTGTTTGTTTTGCTTACATGCCCAGTGTTGTCAATTAATACAATTCAAATCTGCATCAAGTAAAATATTTAAAATCTTATTATTCTAGATTCACACATATTTTGTATGAGCGCATATTTCTTGTATACCTTATATTTTTATAATGTATATAAAACCGTACCCATGTTCTGATATAACCATGATAAATATATTATTTTATTTTTGCTATGTGGCAACACTGTACATGCCCGTCATGCACCACCTCTTGACTAGGTGCGTGCAAATGTTGTTCGGGTTGTATTTAAAAACGCCCATTTTATTGTTCGAGTGCTCGAACCGCTGTTCGCGTCATTTAAAAACGCACCCATTGATATCGAATTTATGACGTTCTCAAGCATCGCCGGCGTTAAATGTTAAATCTGTCAGAGTTGCTACATTCATGTCAATTATTTTAAATATATTTTCAAACAATCAATTGTGCATTGAAATAATTAATATTTTTATTTATGACAGAATCTAATAATTTATAATAGTTGTATCAGCTGCAATGTATAAATTGTTCTATAATTCAATAATAATTATAGTACCTATTTGCTGAATTCACACATTTATTTTGAAAACGCCGCATGGTGAAACGACAAAAGTCACCGATGGTTTTTGTCAAGGGTGGTCACGGAATTGACATGGCAACGTAGTAGTTGTTAATCCGAGACAGACATAAGGCAGACCGCCGCATACTAGACGAACGCAACATAATATATTTCGCAAACGCATCAAAACACCATTCATAATTTAATAATGCGGTATGTGTCGTCAATGTGCAACCTCACACAATTTTAAATTAATGATTATCAAAAGAATAAAGTATATCATAATATTTAAATTGAATTTTATTTGAATTTAAAAGTCACCGGAGATCAGAATTGACCTCCTGACATTTATTGCATTGCCTACTTTATAATTTGAATTTTATTAAAAATTTTGCTACGTTGCCAAGCGTATTTTTAATTTAAATTTGATTTATTCTTCAAAAGTAATTTGCACATTTTTTAATGTTTTTTATTATTAAGTTTCAATAAACTTCGTATTTTTTATTATACTAAAAAAGAAAGCAAATTGGTACATAATATACGCAATTAAAACAATATTTGTATTGACAAAATTAAAACTTTGAGGACCTCGTGAGGCCAAACGAAGAGTTTTTCAGCATTTTGGAATTAAGATTTTCGTTTTCTTTTGGCACGATCTATAAAGTTACCTGGCGTTTATCCGCCAATTAATCTACACCCTGTATATATATATACGTACATGAACAAGCGCCTATACGACATCATTTTTAATATAACTTGCAATTTTGTATAAAATTAAAATAAATAATTTATATGTATATACATAAATGAACAAGCTTTTATACACCATTTTCAGTTTTGTATAAAATAAAATTTATATATATATATATATATATATATATATATATATATATATATGTAGGAAATAATAATATTCAGCGGCAAATAAAACAGTCCCACTCTATTTAATTCACCTGTAGGTTTATTGTGATCAGGGTTTTTCTTATATGACAGATTAATTAATTACATATTACATCTACACTCTTGATACATTTTTTATAAATTAACTAATATAAAAGTACGAAACAATTAATAGCGCGATCCTTACTTCTTAACTCTTGTACGTGACGTTTGTCTTGTCGGTTCAGTTTCGACTCTCTCGGGTCGGGCGGTTCCAAGCGTCTTGTATCGTACAGGGGCGTCCGGTCCTACAACTCGGCCATCCGTACTTTCGATCTCGTCCTCGTGGTCGACGCCGGTTGCCTCATCCTCGGATTCGTCATCTTCTCCACGGTCGCCTTCGGAACAGAGTGCCCACGGTTTCACGAAGTCGGCTGCAGTGGATGTCTTCTTGGGACCCTCTTCTGGACCAACTCGTTCCACGTCGTATCGGTCGTGTCTTTTGACTCTGGTTACTCTGTATGGACCTAGAAATTTACGTTTTAATTTGCCCAAATTGGTGAACTGGGTTCGCTTTATGGCGATGAGGTCACCAATCTGGTAAGTTCTGGCCAGCTTCCGTCGTTTGTTGTAGGTTCTTCGGTTCTCTTCCTGCAATTTCAAAATTTGCTCTTTAGCAGCCTTTCGGACTTCTTCTCGATCTTCCAGGAACGTTCGACGGTACTCCTTTTGTATTAACTCTTCCAAACCAGGATCACTGGGATGACGCATCTGCACTCCAAACAACAGTTCGAATGGGGTCGTGTCGATGCTCCTTTGGTGAGTCCTGTTCAGTGCCCTTTGTACGTCTTCTACATTTCGGTACCATTTCGCCTCTTCTTCCAGTGAAAGTTTCGTAAGGATGGGAATTATGGTTTTGTTCATTCGTTCTACCTGACCGTTCGCACGAGCAACTCCCGTGGTGATGTGGGTCAGATCGATTCTTTCAGTTCTGCAGTAATCTTCAAAGGCGTGCTTTTGGACCTCAAGCTTTGCAATGGCTTCTTGACTTGTCACCGTTTTCGTAGGGTACAACCAGACAAATTTGCTAAATCCATCAATGATTACAAACAGGTACTTGTATCCCTTGCCTGTGGCTGCCATAGGACCAAGGTGATCGATATGGTAGGTAGTAAGTGGTAGCTCATCCTTGCTAATAGGATTCAGGAACCCTTCGGCCTTTCCCGTCTTCTTTTCGGATAGGATGCATGGGATGCAGTTCCTCACGCATTCCTCAATCCTCTCTTGCATCCTTGGAAACCAAAATTCTCTGAGAACCAGGTCCTTGGTCTTCTTGATAGCAAAGTGACCATTGTTCTCATGGAAACTCTTTACGATGCCAGCTTGCATCAGCTCTGGGACGACCAGCAATGTCCTACCCTCGTGTTCTCGGTAGAGCAAGTCGTTCCTCAACACGTACTCTTTGTATGGTCGACCAGTGGATAGAAGTTGCCTAATGACGCATAGATGCTCATCTCGTGATTGAGCAGACTCCACGGACGCAATCAGTTCATTCTTGACGACTAACATCACACTGTTTCGGGATAGAGCGTCAGCATGTTTCATCCTGGTGCCAGGTCGGTGCTCGATGGAATAATTAAACTCGCTTAACAGCATGGCCCATCGTGCGACTCTAGTACATAAGTCTTGTTTCTTCATCGTTAACGTAAAGGCTGAGCAATCAGTTGCGATTTTGAATGTCAACCCGAGTAGGTATACTCTGAATTTTCGTAAAGCGTATATGACGGCGAGAACCTCCAGTTCGTAGCTGCTGTACTTTCGTTCGGCCTCTGAGGTTTTTCTGCTCATATAGAAGATTGGGTGAAGTTCACCGGAGTCGTTCTTTTGTAACAAGATCGCCCCGAATCCGTCTATACAGGCGTCTGTATGCAGTTCGGTGACCGCGTTTACATCGTACATCCCCAGGACTGGTTCTGTCGACAGTATTCGCTTCAACTTCTCAAAGGCTAGATTTTCTTCGTCGCCAAAGGTAAAAGGAACATTCTGTCTTGTTAAGTTGCTAAGGGGTCTTGCGATTATCGAATAATCCTTAACAAACTTCCTGAAGTACCCCGTCAAGCCTAGAAAGCTTTGTACCTGCTTCACCGTAACGGGTTTGGGAAATTTCATCACGGCATTCACTTTCGCTGACGATGGCCTTATCTTTCCGTCTTCGATCCGATGTCCCAAATAATCGATGGTATTCGTTAGGAACTGACACTTCTTCCATTGAATTTGGAGACCATACTCTTCAGCCGTCTTTAAAACTATGGCCAATCTCCTCACTGCTTCTTCTTCGTTTTTGGCGAGCACTACCAAGTCGTCCATGTAGGTTAGTAAGATTCCATCTTTGATGTGTTCTTTGAATACTTCGTTGATAAATCTCTGGAACATGGCCGGCGAGTTGCACAAACCAAATGGCGTCTTTATGAACTCGTACTGGGCTGTTGGCGTGACAAAATATGTATATTTTCGACTTTCTTCATCAATTGACACGTGGAAGAATCCGTTTTTCAAATCCAATGTACTAAAGATACGGTATCCTTGCAGACGATCTAATTGGTCCTCGATCAAGGGCAGAGGGTATCTGTCCTTGACGACTTGTTCATTCAGTCGTCTGTAGTCTTGGCAAATTCGTACTGCTCCGTCCTTCTTCTTCACCAAAACGATCGGACTCGCGAATTCTGACTGGCTAGGTCTGATTATGCCTTCTTGTAGCCATTCTTCCATCTGTCTGTCCACTTCGATTTTTTCCGCATGTGCCAACCTTCTGGGTCTGTGATAAATGGGAACTTCGCTCTTCAAAATGATCTTCATCTTCAACGAACTCTCTTTCGTCTTCTTAGTTGGATCGTAAGTCTTGTGTAACTGGTTGATCTCGTCTCTCAGGTCAGCGTTGATGATGTGACCTAGATCTAGTACAGGTGTTTCACATACAATGTTTAACATCTGTGCTTCGTCATCGGAAAGGTCGTCGCACACTTTCTTCGTCACCATTATCCCATTTGCGTCCATCTTGATGACAGCGTTCTTCAAAAATTCTTGGCCGATGACCATTGGGATCTTCAAAGCGTCGCTTGGTACCACGTACATCTTTGTGCTTACCACGACATCGTCGACTCCAATGTCGATTTGGAAGTTGCCTAAAGTGTCAACTCTGCTGCCTCCAATGCCTGTTAACGTTATTGTATCGTTTTGTAGACGTATTGGACCCAACGTCATAAAGGCATCGCGTTTGATTAGGTTGATGTCGCTTCCGGTGTCAAACAATGCAGGTATAGACTTTCCTCGTATGTTGACATCTTTGACAGCATGGTTCTTCTCGTGGTTGATCAACATGGTGCTCTTGGTATTGGTATCTTTTGGTTTGGTAGGACACACCCCCGCCTTGTGTCCAAATTCGTTACAGTTGAAACATTTTACTCCTCGTTCCTTGAACGGACAATCCTTGGATACGTGGCCTTTGCTTCCGCATCCATAACAACGCATGCGCGTGCCCTCGTCTTTCGTGGTTGGAGGTTTTCCACCACTTGGCGTTTTCACTTTGGTGTTAGGAGGTTTATCTTTTGAGTTTGATTCCGTCGTAGTTCTTCTGTGCATCGCTTCGTAGAGTTTGATCTTTGCTTTAAACTCTCGGAAGTCGTTGGCTCCGTACAAAATCATTTTGTTTGCAGGATCACCTGGAATTCCATCAAGGATGTATTGAATGGTGGTTTCTGGTTCGATGTATGCGCGGCTAGCTATTTCGCGCATGACCAGAGTGTATTCTTGCATCGTTTCCTCTTTCTTCTTAGCTCTGCCCATCAATGTTCTATGCACTTCCGCGCTGCTAACTTTCTCTTCAAATTCCCTCTTCAGTAAAGCCTTTAATCGATGCCAGGTAGTTATACCTTTTTCGGACTGAACTAAAAGCTTTGCAAGTTCATCTAGAAGTTTTTTGGCATAGATCACTTTCTGGAAATCGTTCCAGTTTGCAAGTTTAGCTAATTCTTCGAATTCGTCAATCCATTTCAATATAGGATATCCATCCTTGCCGTTGAATCGTCTTATCGAATCTTCCATATCCCTAAAAGCGATCGAACAGGCTGCAAAACGGTTCCTCATAACGTCATAATTTCGAGCTACAGCACCTTCATCGTCGTCGTTGGCGTCTCCAGCTCTACTGTTCTTCTTTGATTTCGTCTTATTTGCATCTTTCGTCTTATCACTGTCTTCTAACCCATCTGATCCGTCTTTTCCGTCTTCTTCGTCATGTTCGTCGTATTCGTCGTCTTCACTTTCTTCTTCGGCTTCGTCTTGGTTAATTCTTTCATCACTTTTGTCTACGATATTGCATAGAAATGTCAATATCCTTTGCCGAACATCGTCTTCGGACCCGTCGTATTCGATATTGAGTACATGACACACTGACACTAAATCTGCATACGACAGTTTTGCTTTCATGTCGTCTAATTTTAATGAGTACTCATCTGAACCCGTTTTGTACGTAAATCCTTGGAATTCTCTTAACATCGTTCTGTTGAGTCGTCGGTTCGGATCATCGCATATTATTCTGAATAATACCCGCAACGTTTTACACTGGAGATGCGTAATATTGTGGTCAATATCGGCAATGTCCCCTAAAGCGGACATCTTAGCGCGCGCCACTATAATACCAGCTGTACTCAAGACTTTACTCACTGCGTGTTCTGTATCCCGGTTGAGCCCCCAAGTTGTAGGAAATAATAATATTCAGCGGCAAATAAAACAGTCCCACTCTATTTAATTCACCTGTAGGTTTATTGTGATCAGGGTTTTTCTTATATGACAGATTAATTAATTACATATTACATCTACACTCTTGATACATTTTTTATAAATTAACTAATATAAACGTACGAAACAATTAATAGCGCGATCCTTACTTCTTAACTCTTGTACGTGACGTTTGTCTTGTCGGTTCAGTTTCGACTCTCTCGGGTCGGGCGGTTCCAAGCGTCTTGTATCGTACAGGGGCGTCCGGTCCTACATATATATACATACATAACCGACCATATGACACCATTTTTAATATAATTTATAGTTATATACATACATGAACAAGCCTCCATACGACACCATTTTCAATTTTGTATAAAATAAAATTTATATATATATATATACATACATGAACAAGCGCCCATACAACACTATTTTTAATATAACTTGCAACTTTGTATAAATTAAAAATAAATAATTTATATGTATATGCATACATGAACAAGCCTTCATAAGACATCATTTTCAATTTTGTATAAAATAAAATTTATATATATACATACATAAACAAGCGCCCATACAACACCGTTTTTAATATAACTTGCAATTATGTATAAATTAAAAGCAACGATGCCAGATACCTTAACTACGGTAAATTCAGCTTAAATTAAATGCATAAACTTTTGAAAAGTTAATTACTGCAATTTTTATTATATTTTATTTATTTATTATAAGTAAAAATTGTAATAAGTTAAAATTAAAGCAAAAAGAAAAAAAAATACTATAGACTTTATAACTTGAAGAGGGCTATTTGAAACTATTCAATTAACTTCAGTTGTTACTTGAAAATAACGTTTTAAAGAAATTAGACCTCTGTAAATTATATCTTTCAAAAGTTACCAGTTGCAGCTGAACTGTACATAAAAGGTTCTAAGCTAGTCTACTAACTTTATTAAGTTCCAATAAGATTTGATTTGTATTCAAATATTCCAAAGTGCATCTGAACTGTGCTTGAGCTGTTCTGAGTTACACTTAAACTGGTTAAAGCTATTCTGATTAATATTGATTTGTTGTAAATAGAATTTAAATCTTTTCAGTTGCAATTAAACTGCTTTCAAGTATAATGAGTTATTTTTAAACTTTTTTAATGTATTAGAAATGATTCTAATGTTCCAAGTTGTACCGGAGCTTTTCTCTAAAGTGTTTCAAACTGTTCCTGGATGTACCGAGCCATTTTAGTTCAAATTAAGCTATTTCAATAAAATTTAAGTTTCTCTGTAAATAGTTCACGTTTCTAATGAATTTTAAGTTTTATCAAAATGTTAGTAATTGCTCTAAAGTGTACTAAAACTGTTCTCAACTGTATTACAGTGTTCCAAGCTGTACCTAAATGTATTTACTCATTTCCATTTAATGTTAATTCAGTTTCAGTTACTCCCAATTATTTCCAAGTGTATCTAAGCTGTTTCTAAGTTTAATGAACTGTCCCAGATTAATTTTAAACTTTTTAAAAGTGCTACAAATAGCTCTAAAGTGTACTGGAACTGTTCCCAACTGCACTTGAAATGTTTCTAGCTTTTCCTAGGTTGTATTGAGTTATTTCAAGTTAAAATGAACCTGTTTCAAAGTTAGTATATTTTTATGTTGGTCTGTGGCGTTGATAGTTTGCGCTTAGAAACGGATGGCAGGAACACGTCCGTACTTTAATTAATGCATCTACAAACGTCTGTAGAAACCTTCAAGAGTAAAACAACTTATGGTTTAATACTTTCAATAAATAAACACAATTTTATTAAGTTATTTATGAATTCTACAATACTTAAACATATAACATGTACAGAAAATAAATAACACAAATGTATGCACAGCCTCGATAAGTAATTTCGGAGCAAACACCGACCAAACAAAAATATGATCACGTTGTATAAAATTCACACCACAAACAGTAATTAATACGAACAACCGATATACTATATTTAATGTAAGTATAACATCGGCATTCGCAACATTTTTATGTAAAACTAAAAGAAGCGACAGTATAGGAAACGTATACGTATGACAAATAGTAAAAGTGAAAGCCAAAACGGGAATGTAACTACTCAAACCAATATAAGCAGAAGTTAAATCGATGCTTGCTATACTATTACTATGTCCTTGACAGAAAAATAACGTCCAACCAAACCATAACTGAATCAACGTTAAGAATTGAAGGTTTTGTACGTATTTTAAATTAATATGACTTCCGAATACACAAACGGGAATTAAAATTGCATTATATGGTTTAATTAATAAAGACGTAATTAAAATCCAAATTATTATTAACTTGTTCGTAATTTTATGATCGCTGAATAATAGTTTTATTGAAGCAATGAGTATCATAAACCAAATAAATTGAGCCAGTTTGGTTTCGTTTAAAAAATACATTTTAAAGATGTACGTGGTGAACAAAATGGCGGATATTAAGATGCTTTCTATTACGCCTATTTTAGCAATTGTTACAATGCTGCAAATTATAAGTAATAATGAAACCGCATAGACTGTTTTTAAATAAATTAAATTATCCGCTAATAAAAACCAATCGCTTAAATCGGGATACGAAGCCCATTGATCACCAGTTGAATTAATTGTACGTATAAATCTCAACGTTATAATTATAGTTAACGCAATGCTTGAATTCAGCAAAGATTTTTTCGATAAAACATAAGCTAACATTAAACTAACAGTACCCGTGTAGAAGTAAAATATTTGATGCTCTTCTTCTATGAAACTGGATGATTGTAGTAGCATTATATGAAAAAACATCGGTACAAAATAAATTTTATTAAAACTAGTCCAAAGTTTACGTATGTAAAATATTATCGACATTATTATAATCGTACTAATCGAAACAAATAAAAAAGTATTTTTGTGAAATATAAAAGACGGAATTATTATAACCGTCGGTAATAATTTATTCAATGAAAATTTCGTATTAAAATCCGATATTATTATTATCAAAAACACTCCAGAAAGCATCGAAATTACAATCAAATTCCAATCCTGCTCAACCGACGTTTGTATTAAATCAGAACTCAATTGATTTAAACATTTTTCATACGCTTCCACCAAACTATGATCGATATAATGCATTTTTAATCGTTCATAATGCATTTTTGTAGTTTCACGACATTTATCCGTATCTCGACTCAATATAAATAAATTATAATACATTAAATATAAAATTTGTTCAATTTCGCTCGATTTAAAAAAGTTTGTAATGATTTTCCCTACACTACTCCCTGGAATTTGTATTCCGAATAACATTGATAATGTTGTCGGAATATCTGATTGTAGAATTGTTGTTTTGTCGCATTTTTTACCGAATGCTATTAATGGGACGTGAGTTTCAGCGTGCGATGTGCCACCATGTCCACCACTATCTTTCATACCGTGATCTCCTGTTACTAAAAATAGGGTTTTTCGATTCCATTGTTTTGAGGCTTTGTTTATTTTCTGCACGACTTCATCCATTTCGTTTAGTTTCGGTTTTATTAAATCACTATATGGACCCAATATATGACCAATATGATCCAATCCTGAAAATAATTTACGATAAGTTTTTGCATAAATTTAAAAAGACAGTGACAGCACTTGTTTTTAGAAGTTTTGTTTTTTTGGGTAATAAATAAGTTTGCAATTTCACTTGTTTAGCTAAAATCCTGCAATTAAATATTAAAAATCCGGCTTTAAATCTAAAATGCCGGTCTTAATATAACAAAATTACTTAAAAATATCAAAATCCGGCCTTCAAATGTAAAAATCTAGGTTGAATATGTCGCAAATGTCAAATCTGAAGACTTATAAATCCTTTGTTATGTCAAAACGACATTAAAACATCAAAATCCGTCTTTGTTTATCCAAAACCCTCTCTGAATTCAATTTAAATATAAAAATCCGGCCTTAAAATGTTGAAATAAAGCTTGGGGATATGTCTCAAATAATAAAATTTAGACTTAAAATGTAAAAAATCCGGCCATGTTCTGTCAAAATAACATTAAAATATCGGAATCCGGAATTGAAATGTGTAAATCCGGTTTTGTTATGTCAAAACAAGATTAAAACATCAAAATCCGGCTTTGTTCATTCAAAATTCCATCTGAATTTAATGTAAATATCAAAATCCGGCCTTCAAATGTTAGAATCTAGCTCTGTAATGTCAAAACAACATTAAAAATCAAATTCCGGCTTTGTTTATTAATTTTAAATGTCTCAATTTTATTTAAACATCAAAATCTGACCTTCGAATGTTGAAATAAAACTTGGATAGGTCTCAAATGGTAAAATTTAGATTTAAAAATCCGGCCATGTTCTGTCAAAATAACATTAAAATATTAGAATTCGGCCTTCAAATGTTCAAATCTAACTTGAATAAGTCTTAAATGTAAAAACTTAGACTTGAAATGTACAAATCCGGATTTGTTATGTCAAAACAAGATTAAAATATCAAAATCCGGTTTTGTTCATTCAAAATTCCGTCTGAATTTAATGTAAAAATCAAAATCCGGCCTTCAAATGTTAGAATCTAGCTCTCTAATGTCAAAACAACAAAAAAATCAAATTCCGGCCTTGTTCATTAATTTTAAATGTCTCAATTTTATTTAAACATCAAAATCCGGCCTTCAAATGTTGAAATAAAGCTTGGATATGTCTCAAATGGTAAAATTGAGACTTAAAATGTAAAAATTCGGCCATGTTCTGTCAAAATAATATTAAAATATCAAAATCCGGCCTTCAAATGTTCAAATCTAACTTGAAATAAGTCTTAAATGTCAAAACTTAAGACTTGAAATGTAAAAATCCAGATTAAAATATCGAAATCCGGTTTTGTCCACTCAAAATCCTGTTTGAATTTAATGTAAATATCAAAATCCGGCCTTCAAATGTTGGAATCTAGCTTGAATATGTCACTAATGACATAATTTTGACTTACAATGTAAAAATCCGGCTTTAATATATCAAAACAATATAAACATATATTGCTTTGTTCGTTTAAAATTCTGTCTGAATTTTATATAAACATCAAAATTGGTCTTCAAATGTTAAAATCTAGCTTTGATATGTCTGGAATGTCAAAATTTAGATTTTACATGTATAAATCCGGCTTTGTTAATTTAAAATCCGGTCTGAATTCAATTTAAATATTAAAATCCGGCCTTCAATTGTTAAAACTTAGCTTGAATATCAAAATTTGTACTTAAAATGTAAAAATTCTTATTGCTGGCAACTTACATTGTAGGTGGAACTATAGTTTCTAACCCACAATCTTTGGTGCAGCAGTCAGATGCCTAGACTATTGCGCCACGCTTTTTTCTAGCTCGGGAGAGCTGCCATACTCCAAGCTAGACATGCGTATGTCAGTACTTGGCAAATGACATTTTTGAATAGTCTTATGTGTGTATGTATGTTTGATACATACAAGTTAAAGAGCATCAGAGATAATATTGAACCCTGCTGAACCTTGCCTCGGATTCTATCCAAAATTACAGTTTCTGTCACCTTATTTTAGGACAGAAAACTAACAGTCATTTTGTGGAAAATGTCTATCCTTCCCAGCCTTTGTGACAGAAAGTTCATTATATATTTTCCAAAAAATGCGACGTCCTTTGCATTCGTAATGTTTGTGAGGAACATTTGGAATGCAATCCAAACCTGAGCCGATTTGGGTTTGAGATGAATGATGATATCTCTTACCGTAGACGGACAAACCGATTCCAGAATTGAAGCTGTGCTGTACACACTGTTTTACTTCTTTGTGGACCCTTTCCAAGTATTCATTGTAGACCGGTGTGCATCGAGTTCAAGCCTTGCCTTCTAAAGTGTATTCAAGGCCTCTTTCGCCATAAATAAAAGGAAGCGTTGTACGCTTATTTCTAAAGGCTTTAGCAATCCTCCACGTCAGATTATCATTTTCGTTTGGAAGATGAAGATTCATGTGCTCTTTGATTGCTTTCTTTAACTCACCATTGAGTAGATTTAGCTCATAAGATTTTTGCTACTTATATCTAGCACGATTTCGAGAACGGATGAGCCCTCTGTCGAGACCCAATTAATTGGATCCAGTTTTTGGCAAAGGTACACTTTTCCATTCTATAGTGATCTAATGCAATTAACATAAAATTTGATTGTAAAAATGTAATGGTTAAGTGGTAGATCAGCAATATGCTGAACTTCGCCATTTTCTTATTGTAATAATAAGAAATAAAGACAAATAAATAAATAAATAAATGCTCTTTTCTAAGATGTGAGAAAACAAAGACCAGTCAGTCTTGTAGACCGACTTGGTCCTCTCCCCACACCTCCCATAGAGATCTAAGATTACTGAGATGTAGTCTGAACTGAGGTCGTTAATAACCAAAATAGCATTGAGCTGCCACGAGTTGAGTAGAGCGATGTCAAGAACATTCCCAGTGTACCCCTGGTATCTGTGATAGTTGGCATGTTTAGCCCTAGTACAGCATAGCCCTTACCCTGTGCATCTTTTGATGGCCAACACTTGGGCGGGCGGGCGAGTCACTCCAGATCAGGATTATCAGCGAGTAGTTTGAACTGCAGTGCCTACTCACCCACTCACGAGTTTGTTAATAAGAAATTAAAAGTTTCTTCTCTTTGCAAGCGTTAGAAGTCACTAAGCCAATAGAGGAGGAGGTGATATCTACTTGCACTTGGGCAGGTGAGTGGGTGGGCGGGTCATTCCAGACCATAATGAAAATTGGATTTGAAACAGTCTGAATTTTTGTTGATTCAAGAAATTGACGATTTAGAAGTAGCTATATAGTAAGTAATTTAGGAAAGGGGGAAGATTGAACCCCCCCCCCCCCCCCCCCTGTATACAAAAGCCAAATTTATAATTTAAGAAAATAGTTCCATGCATAATGCCGAATTTGAGCATAACAAAGCCTAATTTTAGTAAATTAAAACTGATTTTACGAATGCAAATTGCATTATTTGTGCATAATAAAGCCGCATTTGTGCGTATAAAATCAGATTTGTGCATAAAAGACCGGATTTATAACCAGACAACTGGATTTATGTATACTAAAGCCGGATTTATATACACTAAGGCCGGATTTATGTATACTAAGGCCGGATTTATGTATACTAAGGCCGGATTATTGCTTTAGAAAAGCAGATTTATGCATAAAGCTGGATTTTAAGCATAATAACGCCCAATTTTGGCATGATATAGTTGATATTACCTTTAAAAACGCCGTATTTGTGCATATTCAGACTTAATTTGCGCATATAATTCCAGATTTGTGTATAAATAGCCGGATTTATGAATTAGTAAGCTTCATTTATAAATCAAAAAGCCGCATTTATACCAACCAAGACGGATCTAAATATTAAACTCCAAAATTTTGCACAAAAAGTCAAATGTTGTCATTTAAAGACCGGATTTTTGTGCTAATAAAGGGCTGGATTTATGTATTAAAAGGTCAAATGAATGTATAGCAACCAAATTGAAGCTTCAGAACCGCAAAAGTGCGAATAAAATGCCGGATTTATGCAAGAAATTAATGATTTTAACAAATAAGTCCTGATTCTGATTTGCGCATTAAAAACCGAATTTATGTACAACAATGCCTGATATAAGCTGTCAAAATGTGTAAACAAAGGCCGGATTTATATTAAAAGTTTAGATTCATGCACAAAAAGCTAGATTTTTGAGGATTTAAAGCTGATTTATGCATAAAACGTTGATTTTATGAACTAAAAAGTAATTAAAGACTTTACGAATATTAAAAAAATTGATTGAACTCTTTATTTATGATTATTATTAATCCTATTTGAGAGGAAAATGGGTTGCATGTAAAATAATGACGTAATTAACGCTATTTGACCAATTTGCGGCACATTAGCGTACCGCTAGTCACTGCCATTTAATACATTTGAGGTTATGTTAAACAAACTGGTTAGACCTTCTCAATCTATTCTGTTTGTTTGGGTGTTAAATTACCTCATTACATGCTCTAATTATATAACCAATTTGTTCAAAAATTAATTTAAGAAAAATTACAACATAACCTAAAATAAATAAATTAATTTAAATATTAATTACCTAAATAGTGCAATATCATAATATCCCAGTCGGTTTGTTTAAGCTCCTCATCGATATGTCGAGTAACATTATCATCAACTTCCATAAAATCGTTACAGAAAAACGAAGTAGTTCCATCTTCTCGCATAAACATATTAGGAAATAATTTGATCCACGTTTCGTCACCATAGAAAATGATTTTTTTATTGGCAGCTTGAGCTCTATGTAGAAAACTATCTTCAATTTCCGTAGTAGCACCAACATTCAATATGATATCAATAAATTGTGGTACGCCACCCGTTGTTAGAGCCTTAATTCGTGGTAAAGTTACAGTCGGTGCTTCCACTTTCACAGTCATCGCACAATCCATTTCTTTATATAAATAAGGCATATTTTCTTTGGTAATAAAATCTTCCCTCAAAGCATCGATTATGATAAAGATGAGTCTATCAATTTCCGGTTTGTAATGCTGCGTAAGATTAAATTTATGCGAGTAGAGTTTATCAGGTGGATCCACAATTTTTATCACTGGTTTTTGTATTGGGAAATATCCTTTCAGGAACAGAAACATGCACATAATCGATAAGAAAAAATGATAGAAAGTTAATTTGAACATGATGGGTTTCTTATCTTGATTTACAACAAATTAAATGATTTATCATTACTATTTTATTTACTAAAAGCATGATAGGTTTCAATTTTGTTGGAGTGACTATGATTGAAAGCTGTTTGATAACTACTGGTTTGTTTACTTTTTATAAGCTGAAGTTAGTAAATCAAATTGAATTGAGTGTTCAAGGATGCTGTCAGAGGTCAAATTAGGGTTAAAATAAATTTATTAATTAAAATTTAGTTTAAAAATTATATTGATTAATAATAATTATTACTTTGAGTTGTATAGAGTATTTTATCTACAAAATTTTACATTGTCGATTGCTAACTTCATGGACACCCAACATACATGATTACTCTAAGCAATCAATTGAATTATTTTATTCAGTAAATTACAATGCATAGCAATAAATAACTAAACTGAGCTTTTAAGCACTACATATAGTTGTTTATTTTTATTTATTGACTAATAAAACTTTATTGAAATGAAGCTAGCTACATTAATCATAAACAAAATTTGCTCAACTAACTTCAGTTGTATCTTGAAAACAGCATTTTAAAATAATAATCTAACTTCACTTATAACTTGAAGATAGAATTATATTATTAAATGACTAACTTCAATTATAACCTGAAGATGACAACATACACTAATCACCTAACTTCAGTTCTAACTTAAAATTAGCATTTTATAACTAATCGACTAACTTCAGTTATAACATGAAGATAATTGGAATGGATTATTAGATATTCATTGATTAGAGCTTTAAAATAAGATTCTCACCAATCACTCATTATAGGCAACCAAATATGCATCCAATGATGTGTCTAATGCTACTATTGTGAATTAAATCTATACCTTACTTGTTCAATTTTGCTCGATTTAAAAAAGTTTGTTATGATTTTACCCACACTATTTCCTGGAATTTGTATTCCGAATAACATTGATAATGTTGTCGGAGTATTGGATTGTGAAATTATAATTTTATTGCATTTTTTACCAAATGTTATTAATGGGACGTGATCCGTGATCTACTGTTAATAAAAATAGGTTTTTTTGATTCCATCGTTTTGATGCTTCGTTTATTTTCTGCACGACTTCATCCATTTCGTTTAGTTTTGGTTTTACTAAATCAAGCCCGTTTGCACCGTTCTGTTTCTTATCTTACCTTTTTGTAGGTTATACTTAAGTTTAAGATTTACCTTATCTTAAATATATAATTATAAAAACCCATCTTTTGTATTTGTTAAACTGACATTTTATAATAGTTTATGTGCATTTTAAGCCTTACAGTTTTGAGGCTTAACTTGAGTAATATTTAAGTATTTTTTTGTGTGCTGTGCAAACCGTTTAAAACTTAAGTGAAACTCAATAGATAATCCGAGATAAGTGGAAGCGGTGCAAACGGGCAAAATGGCCAAACGCCCTGTAAAATAATTTATGTCATTTTTTTGCAAATACTTAAAAAGAGAAACGCTTTTTTGTTGGCTTCCCACAAGCGCTTTAAGCCTCTATTTAAATCCGATTTTGTTATAATATTTTCAAGGTTTTTTTTGTAATAGATAACAACATATTTCGCCCAGTAAGCATTTATAATATTGAATAATTATTTTTAATTTGTTGATAATACTGTTAGAAATATTTGTCGTATAATAAACAAAAATATTATTAATATCTTTTTAAGGTTTCTTAGAAATATAATAGTAAATATGTACTTTATGGCCTGATTTTAATATTTCAAGTACTTTGGGTTTAAACAAACTCTTATTCCTACCAGCGTAGAACAGTAGTGTAGCTAGGATTTTTGGCTTTCATCGCAAAATATTAATATTAAAAGGGCTTACTTACATTTTTTTAATTCAGTCATAAACTATTAAAAACTGCAAAATATATTCATAAAAATAATATAAAATATTAAATTTTTTCAAAAAACACCAAAATTCGGCCAAAAAAACAGTTAAAAGATGCAAAATTCTACTTATAAAACGGCAACAATAACAATATATGGGTTTGAAACGTCAAAATATTGACCGGGAAGCACTAAAATACAGTTATAAATTGTTGCAAAATGTAAAAAGGATATGTAATAGCAAAAATCCGGCCACAAATTATTACAAAGTGCTAAATTTTATTTTAAAAAAATCAAAAATAACTAATTCTGGCCATAAAGCATTAACATATTTTTAGATTGAATAAAAATTCGGCCAACAACGGATTAAAAGTGCAATTTTTTGTTCATAAAATGTATAAACTAGTAAAAATCCGGTCTTGAAACATAAAACATTGCCAGAAAGCAGTAAAAATGTTCATAAAAATATTAATATGCGGTTAAAATATCTAAATACAACCAAAATCCGGTCATAAAACTATTAAAAAAATGTAAAATTTTATTAATAAAACGTCAAAAGTAGCAAAATCCGGCCCGAAACAACCAAATAGGGTTTAGGAAAAACTAATATCTGCCCATACGTTGTTAAAAAGTGTAAAATTCTATTTATAAAACGTTAAGAACAGTAATAATCCTGCCATAAAATTTAAATATTGTCAGAAAGCACTAAAATTGAGTCATAAACTGTTAAAAAGTGCAATTTGTTTGTTTGCAAATCCCATAATAAAATATTAAAATATTGTTAAAAAGTATTGGCCGGATTTTGGTACTTTTAATTAATAAAATTTCAAAAATAGCAACATTTGTCTAAAAGATATCAAGATCTAGCCATAAACTGTTAAAAAGTGTAAAAACTTTTATAAAATTTGAATAATATCAAAATCCGGTTATGAAATATTAAAATTATAGTAAAAAGAAACAAAATTTCGCTATAAAATGTAAAAAATTACAAAATTATATTTATAAAATGTAAAAAATAGCAAATTTTGGTTTTGAAGATCAAAATATTGTTAGAAAACACCAAAATCCAGCTATAAACTTTAAAAAAATGTAAAACAAATTATAAAATTTTAAAAATAGTAAAATTGGGCTATAAAATATCAAAGACTTATCAGAAAACACCAAAACTGGGTCATAAACTGTTAAAAAATGTAATTTGTTTTCAAATATGTTAAAAATAGCAAAATTTTGTCTTAAAACATTAAAAATTGCACCAAAATCCGGCCAAAAATTGTCCAAAAAATGTAAAAGAAACTATAAAATATTTTTTTATTTTACAAACTAAACATTGACATTTATACTAACATATTACCAACTTAACATTTATACCAACTATATAAATCAGAAACTAACAACCTAATATATATATATATAACAATACATCACAGTCAGAAAGCACCAAAATCCGGCCATTAACTGTTGAAAAATGCAAAATACTATTAATAAAATGCAAAAAAAAAAAAAAAATTGGTCTTGAAACAATAAAAAAATTGTAAGAAAGCATCGAAATTTGGCTTTAAACTAATAAAAAGTGCAAAACTTTAGTGGTATGATTTGATATTTATGTATTTTTTACACTTTTGACAGTTTTTGGTTGGGTTTTGCTGCTTTCTAGTTTTGTTTATATGTTTCAAAACCGGATTTTGCAAAATTTTTTCAAATGTTGCACTTTTAAACCGTTTTTGGCCAGATTTTGGCTTTAAAACAACAAAACATTGTCAGAAAGCACCAAAATTAGGCTTTAAACTAATCAAAAGTGTAGAGTTTTGGTGGATGGTTTGATATTTTTGAACTTTTATGCTAGTTTATATATTTTATAAACAAAATGTTGCATTTTTAAACCGTTGTTGGCCACTCCAATATAAACTACAACATTTTGGTGGATGAGTGAGCCCATTCCAATCTACTTACTTGTTATCATGCTCTTTAATGTCCTACCTACCCACCCAAGTGTTTGCTATTAAGAGGTTGAATGGTTGACCTTTTTGCAAGCGTAAAAACTCACTCAATTGGGTGGGTGGGTAAGCCACTCTAATCCAAATTACTTATTTGTTATCACGCTCTGGAAACATCCATCACACCCATTGAAATGTTCGTTATCAAAAGGTTGAATGTTATTAAAAATCTTAGTCTTTTGCTTTCACTAAAATATGGAAATTTTTCTAAAAATTTAGATCATCTTAAAACCTAAAAATCTAAAGATTTTGTTAAGACATTGCAATTTTCATAACAAAAAATTGATGCAATTGATCAAATTAAAGAAATTTGGTCTTACAACAATATTTTTTTTAGTTTGATACCTATTAGATTTTACAAATTAAAAAAGATACTCAAAATGCATTATTTATACATAATAAGGGTGGATATGTACGTATAAAACTAGATTTGTGCATAAAAGATATAATTTTAGTTTTTATAACTGAAATATTTCAACTTTCTGCGTTGATTGATAAATTTACTTTTATATTTGTCAATCAACGCTACTAGTTCAGAATACAAAAACCAATTTACCTTATTAATTTTGAATTTTAAATGTCATAATAAAGATAATACAACCAAATGTATTAAATTTGCATTTTAAAAAACATATATAGTTCAGAATCATTAGTTTCTATCAAAATTAAAACAGTATCTGCCATGTTTGAACTAACGTATTATCATTTTTTCTTGTCAATTATTTGCATGTTTCTAAATTTGAAAGCATTTTTTCCGATACAAAAGCCAGTGTTAAAAATTGTGGATCCACCTGATAAACTCTACTCGCATGAATTTAATCTAACGCAGCATTACCGACCGGAAATCGATAGACTCGTTTTTATCTTAATCGATGCATTGAGGGAAGATTTTATTACTAAAGAAAATATGCCTTATTTATATAAAAATATGGATTGTGCGATGACTGTGAAAGTGGAATCACCTACTGTAACTTTACCACGACTTAAGGCTCTAATGTCGGGTGGCGTACCACAATTTATTGATATTATATTGAATCTCGGTGCTGCTACGAAACTTGATGATAGTTTTCTACATAGAGCTCATGCTGCTAATAAAAAAATTGTTTTCTATGGAGACGATACGTGGCTTCTATTATTCCCTAATATGTTCTTGCGAGAAGATGGAATTAATGGTTGTTATGTTACCGATTATACGGAGGTTGATACTAATGTTACTCGACACATTGATGATGAGCTTAAAAAAACCGATTGGGATATTATGGTATTGCATTATTTAGGTAATTAATATTTAAATTAATTTGTTTATACGGCTTTATGCATAGATCTATCTTTCTGAAACATAAATTCAATCTTTGTGTACATAAATTTGTCTTTCTTTAAAGAAGGGTTGATTTGTTATAAGATAATTCAATTTTATCAATTAGATTTGTGTTATAAATAACATTTTCTATTGTTGGAAACATATTTAATAACATTTCAAAATAATGAAACAAATTAGTTATTAAGAAATTATTATCGACAAATTAAAAATAATTATTCAATATTATTTATGCTTAGTGAGTGAAATCTGTTGTTATCTATTGAAAAAACCTTGAATTATAATGAACGGTTGGTGCACGTGTACTCCAATGAATGTGTTTTGCATCTAATTGCTGACTTTTATCATAGAAATGGCGTGATGTTGGTAAAATATGAAAAAAATATGTTTAAATTATTAAAATCTTTTTGAAAATTGAAATGATTTTATTCTGTTAAGATAGGAACAAGCAGTCATACCTCAAGCTGGAAATGATTGTTTCGTTTCTGCGTTGCAGACACTGTCTTACTTTTTTGTGGATCTTTTTTAAGTCTTTGTCGTAAACCGACGTGCTGTGGAGTTATCAAATGCTTTGACATAGCATTCCAAAGTATATTTAAGACTTCTTTTGTTACAAACGAAATGAAGCAGTGTATGATTATTTTTAAAGGTTTTAGCAATCCTCCACATCAAATTATTATTTTTGTTGGAAGACTTGAGATCGGATTTTCTGCACTAATTTGTGTGCTTTCTGACTGTCTTCTTTAACTCGCCATCCAGCCGGTTTATCTCGGTTTGGTTAGTTGGGTTATGAGACCGTTGCTATTAGTGTCGGCACATTTTTGAGATTGGATGAGCTTTTTGGTCTTTCAACAGACCCAATCAATTTAATTTTGTTTTTGGCAAAGTTTTTGTAGCAAAATAAGTCATCGACAGCGCTATCAACTTGTTTAGGCGTTTAAATATTAGGTAGCAATGTATGGGAAGAGTGAGAAGAGCAACAGTTTCTTCAAGTATATGAAAAACGATGACCATCCAATCTTGTAAACCAACTTAATTCTTTCTTCACTGATCCCATAAAGATTTAAGTTCTAAGAACTGTGGTCTGAACTGAGGTCGTTAATGAATTTCTTGAGTAAAGCAAACACTTTCAAGAAACCCTTGATAAGTTGACATGTGTGACCCTAATACTCAAACAGGCTTAAGCATTGTTAGTCTGCTGTGCCAAGCTGGGTGATTTAAGTTAAAGTCTTCTGCAACAGTTGTTGAAAGCTGGCATTGAGATTTGCTGTTACTGCTGCTTAGCTGGCAACAGATATGCTGAAATCAACTCTATTGGTTGCAGGCCAAAAATATTAGTTACAATTGAATTTGCATCCAATTCAACAGTTGAAGGCGTTGAGAATTCTGAGTGATCAGTTGATTTTTTGACGAGAATTGCATTTTTACGTGCCTCAAACTTGTTTTTGGAATGTTGTGAACTTTTCCTGGAGCTAAAAATGTTTTAGATAATAACATTACATCAATGTTGTTTAAAAAAAACTAAAGGCGTTTTTCTTTTTGATTTATGCCGTTGCCATTTTAAAAGCATATGCAAAGTAGACTGACTTTATTAGGCGTATCAGACATTATAAAACTACTATACTGAGTAAATGCAGATACAATTTTGTGAATTCTTCTTTGTCAATTTCGCTAGTAGATTTTTTCTAATAACTTACCGCTTTTTTTTACTTAAAGATAGTGGTTGAGTGCCAGAATCCGTAACTTGAGCTAACAATTTCTCTTGGTTAGTTGTTGAGAAGTTTGCTTTGCCACTATTAGGAGTTTAAATCTATGTTTATTTGTGCGCTGAGCATCTTCTGAAGCTAGCTGTGTAAGCTTACTGGCATAAGATACACTTAGGAAGAGTGGGTTCTTCTTTACCTCTTTTCCTAGAACATTGGTCTGTAGGATAAAACATTGCGTTTTTTACGTCAAGCGCAAATGTCCCAACTTTTAATCTATGGCATTGGCTGATAATGAGCTATTTATGTTTAACCTATGCTTTCGAAGATGTTGCACAGATATTTGATCAAAAAAACATGGTTTTAGCCGTATTAGTGAGTTGCGTATAATATGGAAAAAATTCTATTCTTACTTTCCATTCTGGTTACTGAAAAGTTTCAAAACCTTTAATGGCAAGTCGGTCCTTAACATTCTCAACTGTAAAATAGTAGGAAATGTCCTTAAAACCACCTTTAGAGTTTTTTAGTCTCAGTTTGATAAGAGAAGTGATGAATCTCTTTCTTCTCTAAATAAGCAATTGCGTTTTTTTGCTGAAAAAAGCATTAAAAAAGCTTTTTTAGTAAAAAAATGCTCAAATATCTCACGTTTAATGCTTCAAATTTACGAAAAACAAATAAAAATAATAAAAAACGCTTAAAAATTGCTTAAAATTTTAATAATGTGTAACAGTTACCAGTAACAGTTTAATTATTCTAAATATCTTATTAAACTGTTAAAAACTAACTGTCAAATGTTAAATAATGTTGATTGTCAAACATACATACAAAATTATTAACTGATCTGTCAAACATGTCGAAACTATTTTGTTGACAATTAAAAATGATCAAGACTTAAATAATTAATTA
This sequence comes from Tachinus rufipes, assembly GCA_963932245.1. NCBI lineage: Eukaryota > Metazoa > Arthropoda > Insecta > Coleoptera > Staphylinidae > Tachinus > Tachinus rufipes. The sequence continues at coordinate 125,047,791 of OZ010743.1, forward strand.
GATAAGATTGGTGTTATGCCCGTATGACACTGATCTATAATTCTTTATTGAATTATATATATAAAAATATTTGAATCTTAAAAAGTCTGTAAAATGCACAAATAATCATCAATCTTATTGTAGATTGAAATTTTAAGAATATTTTTAGTTTTTCTTTAGAATTAACACAAAAAATGTACGAATTAACAGTTTTTAAAAAATAGTTAGGTTATATTATAAATGCTATTACTCACATGTTATGTGTTAATTATAAAGAAAACCTAAAAATATTCTTAAAATTTCAATCTGCAATAAGATTGATGATATTTTGTGCATTTTACAAACTTTTAAGATTTAAATATTTTTATATATATAATTCAAGATATAATTATTGACAGTGTAATACGGGCATTAGTCAACGGTTAACTTTCAAATGCAAAACTTCAGTTTGTAGCATGATTCCTTTGAAACAATTACTAACTTTATTTTGTAGATAATTCATGATAATTCTTTTAAAATAAACTGCAAACTTTAATTTGTAGCACAGTTCATGGTGATTTTCTTTGAATAAACTGCAAGCTTCAATTTGTAACACAATTTAAGCTTCGTTCATACTCATCCGATTTTTTATTTTTTCTGCGTAAAGCCTCGTTCATACTCATCCGATTTTTTCATTTTTTTTGCGATTAAAAATGGCCGCCTGTCGAAAACAAAAATTGCGATTATTTTAACTTTTTGCGATTTTTTTAAGAATGTACCTAACTTCATCTCATTGAATTTTTATTAATAATGTAATTAAATGAATTGTAATTAAATATTATTGTTAAAATAACTGTAATTGAAAGTTTCGCAAAATTTAAATCAGATTTTACAGTTATTAAATCAAACGCCAGTTCTGTAATGAAACAGATCAGATTGTGGTTATGTTTGTATTTGTAACTTCACTTCATTATACTTTTTGTTGAACCGACGTTTCGCGCGCTGTTGCCAAACTTACGTACAATAATTTAATGCTAAAAACAATTTATTTATTAAATACTAACAATCTCCAATGTTAATTATTAATTAAAACATCAAATAAAGTAAAATAATTCAACTCCAACAATATAACAAAAATATTTTAAAAAAATGACGCGTTTTGTAACATATCTACATTTGTTTATGTGTTCTCGAGGTTAACTTTGATAAAATTTATTTTTTTAAATTGTATTTTCGAAAGTCATTTTTGATGATATTTTGTATTTTTATCAATCGGACAAAGTTGAATCAGTTTGAACATTGTGCGATTTTATTTTTAATAAAAATGCCTAACTTCATTTCATTTAAAGGTTGATATGTCATATAGGTTATGTATTTAAAAAAATAATAATTTTACTGATTATTACAAATTACATAAAACTATGTTTACAAAAATAATTAGTTTTAAATATGTGGTGAAAATTGGTTCATATAAATACTAAAAATAAATAATTTTACTTTTAAACTTTAAATAATGTTTAAATACAATAAAATAATTATTGTTTAAAACAAGTATAATTAAATTAAAACATATTTTTAAGTTTTGAAAGGTATTATAGATCTAATTTTTAAATCAAATATTAGTATAAATATAAAAGTTACTAAAATAAAAACAAAATGTCACTAGAAAAAATCGCAATAAAAAAATCGGATCAGTATGAACGAGATTTTGCGAGAAATATTTTGTTACAATAAAAAAAATCGCATATCGCAAATCGGATGAGTATGAACGAGGCTTTAAAATGGCCGCCTGTCAAACCAAAAAATTGAGATTATTTTAACATTTTGCGATTTTTTTAAGAATGTACCTAATTTTATGTTATTGAATTTTTATTCATAATGTAATTAAATGAATTGTAATTGAGTATTATTATTAAAATAACTGTAAATTAAAAGTTTAACTAAATTTAAATGAGACTTTACAGTTATCAGTCAGATTGTGGTTAGGTTTGTATTTGCAACTTCACTTCATTATACTCTTCGTTTAACCGACGTTACGCACGCTGTTGCCAAACTTAAGTACAATAATTTAAAGCTAAAAACAATTTATTTATTCAGTACTGACAATATCCAATGTTAATTATTAATTAAAACATCAAATAAAGTAAAATAATTCAACTCTAACAACATTACAAAAATATAAACATTTTTTTACGCAAATGTATAACTAGAGGAAAATGGCATTTTCCGTTCCGCGGCCACCATGACATTTTCACGGTAGGTTGGCTTTGTCATGACAAGCTTAAGTCCAAATTTTCATTAACACTGACTACCGGGAACACATTGCAAAAAAATCAAATGTTATGCCAGCACCCCAAAATGTATAACTAGAGGAAAATGGCATTTTCCGGTCGGCCGGCCACCATGACATTTTCACGGTAGGTTGGCTTTGTCATGACAAGCTTAAGTCCAAATTTTCATTAACATTGACTACCGGGAACACATTGAAAATTGCTGATATATTTTAAAATAAAAAAACCGTTAATTTTCTGTAATATTGTTAGAGTTATCTTATTTTATTTTATTTAATATTGTTACTTACTTATTAACATTATAATTTGTTAATATTGTTTAAATTACCTTTATTTATTGTTATTTTAGCATTATACAATTGTATGGATTTTGAAACAGCGTGCGTATGGATTTTGAATGGGGTCGGCAGAATGGGGTGCTAACTTAACGTCGGTGATGCTTTCCCGTTACGTTCTGACAAACCCTGGTGCACGCCAGGGCAAGATTCACTGCGTTCCCGTTACATATTAGGTATGTTCCATTTGACCGTTTCATACATTTGGTGCGTTAGAGGTCGAGTGCGACTATTTTCGATGTGGAACATTCGAGCTGCAACATTGCGCCGCGGGCATTCCCGCTTAAAACGTCAGTTTTGTTTAGTGCATGGCCGCCGCGCTTAAATTGTGCATTTTGAAATGTACTTATCTATGATTTGTACATAGCGGTCGTATAAAACCATGGCGGATATGTATAATATAGAATTTGAAATTAATTCATCAAATCTGTACTGCCTTTTTTAAATTTCGCGGGCAAGAGCGTCTCGCACAAGGAAATATGACGTTTTCTTCCTCGAAAAAACACATCGAATATCTAAAACGCTTTTGACAAATGGAACAACTTATTAGTCACACCCATAAAATTAGTGCCACCAAGTGCGACTATTTGGTCAAATGGAAAACAGCTTTTATGAAGTGGGGTAACTTGCACAAAGTCGTCCTTCACCTTCCTCTACTAGCCAAACCTGTCAAGCGGGACGAGTTGCACTTGCTCATTTGATTGGCTGATTTAAAAATTACATCTGACAGCAGCCGTTAATTATATATATCAGGAACAGTCAACGGAAGAAATTACAAACAAAAATTAATAATTAAAGACAAAGAAACAAATCAAATAATAATCACATAAATGTAAGTGATTACTAAATATTTAAAAAAGTCTTACACTTGACATATGCACAACCGCTACAGAATCATGTTCCCATAAAGGTGCAAGACACTCGAGCGTAACTTGGACTGGCGCGCGCTGGGGTAAGATGCGCTGGGTTAGTTAGCCTAGTAATGGGAAAGCAGCTATTAATTCCCTTTAAATAAACTGCAAACTTCAATTTGTAGCTCAATTTATCGTATTTCCCCTTAAATAAACTGCAAACTTCAGTTTGTACAACAATTCATGGTGATTCTTTTTAAATAAACTGCTAACTTCATTTTGTAGCACAATTCATAATATTTCCAATAACGAATTAGGTAACAAATACCGGTAACTGATTAGGAAACAGTTATATATAATATTACTAGTAATAGATTAGGTAACAGTTACCGGTGGTTACTAAAAAAATATTAACCGTCAAAATCGCTAATAAATGTTAAACATTTTTTATTGAAAAACATACTTAACAAAGAAATTATTTTTGGGTTGTTTTGATGCCGGGTACAGATGAGCCGTTCGGATTTATTTCAGAAACCAAAGTTTTCTCCTTTTTGTAGCTTTGTAAGAACTTTATTTTTTTTTAAACAAAACAGTAAGAAATAGCTATTTTAACAACTTTTAGAAAACCTTCAAAATCTTCTTCAGATATTAAAATATTGTACAGTAACTTTAGCTTGATTTATAAAATGTAAGAAATACGAGCGAGATATTTTTCAAAACTTTAATTTTTAAGCATGTCTAATACTAGAGAAGTTAAGGTACCAGAACCAAAGATATCAATAATCATTTTGCTAATCACTGTTTCTTTGTAAATATATGCAAAAAATTATAATCTATTATTTTACAGGATTGGACCATATCGGTCATTTATTCGATCCATATAGTGATTTAGTAAAACCAAAACTGAACGAATTGGATGAAGTCGTGCAGAAAATAAACGAAGCATCGAAACAATGGGATCGAAAAACAATGATTTTAGTAACAGGAGATCACGGTATGAAAGATAGTGGTGGACATGGTGGCACAACGTATGGTGAAACTCACGTCCCATTAATAGCATTCGGTAAAAAATGCGATAAAACAACAACAAAAATTTCACAATCCGATATTCCGACAACATTATCAATGTTATTTGGAATACAAATTCCAGGAAATAGTGTGGGGAAAATCATTACAAACCTTTTTAAATCGAGCGAAATTGAACGAATTATATATTTAATGTATTATAATTTATTCACATTGAGTCAAGGTACGGAGAAATGTAATGAAACTGTACAAATGCATTATGAAGGATTAATGTTGCACTCTATCAATCATAGTTTGGTAGAAGAGTACGAAAAATGTTTAAATCAATTGAGTTCTAATTTAATACAATCATCGGTTGAACAGGATTGGAATTTAATTATAATTTCAATGCTTTTGTGCGTGTTTTTGATGGTAATAATATTGAATTTTGAATCGAAACATTTAATTAGTAAATTGTTACCGACAGTTATAGTAATATTTTCATTAATATTTTACAAAAATAGTTTTTTATATATTTTGATAAATGCGGTTATAATAATGTTAATATTATTTTACTCACGAAAAGTTTGGAATAGTTTTAATGAAATTTATTTTGTACCAATGTTTCTGCATATAATTCTACTAGAAGCATCAAGTAGTTTCATAGAGGAAGAGCACCAAATATTTTATTTCTACACAGGTACGGTTAGTATTTTGTTAAGTTATGTTTTAATAAAAAAATCTTTATTTGATTCAGCCATTGCATTGGCTCCAATTATTGTTTTGAGATTTATACGTACAATTAATATGACTGGTGGTAATGAGCAAACGGTTTCATATCCCGTTTTAAGCGATTGGTTTTTATTAGCGGATAATTTAATTTATTTAAAAACATTTTATGCGATATCATTAATACTTATAATTTGCAGTGTTTTAACGATTGATAAAATAAGGGCAATGGATAGCATTTTAATACCTACAATTTTGTTTGCTACGTACGTTTTTAGAATGCATTTTCCAACCGAAATTCAGTTCGCTCAATCTATTTTTTTTATGATAATGATTGCTTCGATAAAACAATTATTCAACGATAATAAAATGACAAATAAATTATTAATAATTTGGATTTTAATTACGTCCTTATTAATTAAACCATATAATGCAATTTTAATCCCCGTTTGTGTATTCGTAAGTCATATTAATTTTAAATACTTTAAAAACATTCAATTCTTAACGTTGCTTCAGTTATGGTTGGGTTGGACATTATTTTTCTGTCAAGGGCATAGTAATAGTATAGCAAGCATCGATTTAACACCTGGTTATATAGCTTTATATAGTTACATTCCAGTTGTGGTTTTTCCTTTAACTTCTACTCATACGTATACGTTTCCTATTCTATCCCTTCTTTTAATTTTAGATAAAAATCCTGCAAATGCAGATGTTATACTTACATTAAATATTGTAAATAGGTTGTTAATATTTATTACTGTTTGTAGTTTAAATTTGCTGCAATGTGATCATATTTTAATTTGGTCAGTGTTTGCTCCAAAATTACTTATCGAGGCTGGACATACATTTCTTATATTTATATTCAGTACATGCTATATGTTCAAATATTGTAAAATACATAAATAACTTAATAAAAATGCTTTAAATATCATAAATCTGAATTTATTAAAATTAACTAATCTTAGATTGTAGTAATTGATATTCACAATAGTAGCATTAGACACATCATTGGATGCATATTTAGTTGCCTATAACAAGTGATTGGTAAGGTTATTACTACATAACCTCTAAGCATAACTTTAGGCAGGTGCTTTCATGTCTTCTTCTTCTTCTTCTTCTTTACTCCCTGGGCAACTTATGTTGTTCCCCAGAGCACAAACTTGGTCCTATCTGCAGTGTACTTCACTGCAATTTAACCATGGTACTTTGTTAATTTTGCTTTCTTTTTTTAATTTCACTCCTGATCAGCTGTCATATCAGTCTGTTTAACATACACATTTTACAGATACCTATAATACAAACAACACAACATATATTAATAGTTTTACCATAAACTAACTCAATCTCTAGTCTTTGTGCCCATGACCCATTTTTGCCCTGCTTATTTACATTTAACCCCCCCAAAAAAAAAAAAAAAAAAAAAATTAAAAAAAAAAAACATACAAAACCATGCTTTAACAAGTAACCACCCGTATTGTACCCCACCTGCATACCCCTAAGAGTAGCATGCAGCCGTAGTTATACACGGGAAATCACTTCCCTTCCCTATTCCTTGTTACTCTTATTATAAGGTAATACCGTTTTGTCTAATCCATCTGAATAATACACTGTAAGTCTCAAAACTCTGTGAGTATAATATAGAAGGAAATGCCAGCGGTGCTATCTTCCCCTGTTGGATCAGGTGAAAGTATACACTCCCTGAATTATGTAAGAGGCATTCAAAGAAAATATGATTTAGACTTCCTTCCATACCACACTCACAGGAGTCATTATCAATTATTTTGATTTTATGTAGATGTTTAGGTGATCTGTTGTGCCCAGACCTAAGTCTACACATCAGAACAACCATCTCCCTGCTAGTGAATTTATTGCTGTATCAAGGCTTGTTGTTAACATTGCTAAAATTTGCAAAATAATCTTTTCCTTTATGAAGAGATCTATTTTCATAGAGCAATTGCCACCGTTCCATTTCGCTGCGCTTATGCCAGAATGTGAGGTCTGTATGGCTTAGTTTTATGTTATTAAGCTGTCCCCATGTCCTAATTCTGCTAAACTATCAGTCTTTTCATTCCTTAAAATACCAACATGGCTCGGAATCCAGGCTATAACTACTTTATAGCCCTGGTCCTGCAATGCCGATATTCTGAGTCTAATCAGTGCTACAAGGTGATTGTCTTTGACACTAACAATTTTATTTCCTATTGCCTCCACTGCACTTTTAGAGTCTGAGCAGATTACAACTTTTTTCCAGTGCCCTTTGATCCATTTTAAGTACTGCCTTATAGATGGCAAACAATTCTGCTGAGGAAATAGACATCTTATCAGGAAGTTTGCCCCATTCTTCGTCTTGAAGGTATGGGATCCAAACCCCGTATGCCACTGATATCTTTTCGGACCTATTCGAACTGATCCTGTAAATATTTCTCTGCCCATTTATTCATCCGTAATTCCCTGAAATGGGTTTGGGCTGGTACTTTGTCTTTACCTTTACTGTAAAACACATTTATATTGGTGTGGATGTTCTTTGATGTTTGGTGCACTTTAGTGATTTCTACTTGGTTCTCGTACTGTGCTACTTGTTCCAGGGCCAGTACCAAAGATGGAGTACCTTTGCTTACTCAGAAAGGTTTATCTCTAAATGTTTCTGCAATATGTTTAATCTTGTTAATACCATTTGTCCTCATTGCCATCATTTTACAAAGCTGCTTTTTTAATAGCATTTCCTTGTGAAGATGTAGAGGCGCTAAGGAAGCCTCTCTCTCGAGAATGTGAGTTGGGGTTGAACGCATTGCGCCAATAATGCTTCTAATTGCTGCATATTGGATTCTGTCGAGTTTGGCAATGTTTTGTTTGCTGCAAAATGAAAGAATAAACGGAATGTATTCTAACCTAGATCTAATAAATGCCTTATAAAATACTGCCATGGTTACTGGATCGCTTCCCTATGCTGTTCTACCAATGACTCTCAACATATTAAGCCCTTGACTGCATGCTTTCACCATACTGTTTACTTGCCTATTCCAATTCATTTTGGAGTCCAGCCAAATACCCAGATATCTGTATGAGCTTACTACTTCTAATCTACTGTAGTTGAGGTAGATGTTAGGTAAATATGGAGTCTTTCTTCTTGAAAAGATCATTTGCTTCCCGACAGTGTCAAGCCCCTCTCCCACACAATCGAGCTCAGCAGCCCCATAGCTGCGTTTATTCGGACTGATGCCTGGAGCGGGTCCCTATGGCTCGTGTATACTACCAAGTCATCTTCGTAAGACAGCAGCTCCACACTGGCAGGAAGATATGTATTAATACTGGCCATACATATGTTAAAAAGGAGTGGGCTTAATGGGCTACCCTGTGGGAGTACAGCATAAGAAACTCTTTTAATGAACCCAGTCCCCATTTTCATTTTAAAAACTTTGCATTTTATCATATTGTATAGCACTCTGATTATGTGTGAATCCAGATTCTTTGCTCTAAGGATGTCAGCCAAAGTGTCTATATCCACCCTGTCATACGCCGCTTCTAAATCCAAGAATGTTGCAATCAAGTTTTCATTTTTTGCTAATGTAACGTATATGTCTGAGCACAAGATGCTAGGTTGTCCATAACACTCCGCCCCTTCCTAAAACCAAAAAAACTGTCCGGTATTAACTTAGTTTCGTCCGCCCATTCTTCGATGCGGTTTTTCAACATGTTCTCTAACGTTTTTCTCACCATTGAGATTAGAGAAATTGGCCTGTACGCATTCGTGTTGCATACTGCTAAATCACCCGCCTTTCTTATGGCTACTAATTTTACTAATCTCCAAGAGTCTGGAATTTCCCCCTTCTCCAAGATTTTATTAAATTCCCGCAGAAGGATAGATTTTGCCTTCTGTCCAAGTTCCGATAACATAATGTATGCTATATTATCCTCACCAGGAGCAGTGCTTTTAGTCGTTTTAAGACACAACTCTAACTCATCTTTGGAGAAACTTGATTGGGTACCATGTGTTGGTATTATTTTGTTAGGAAGAAGTGCTGTGACTGGAGCAATCTTTTGAATAAATAGTTCTGTGCTACTGGGGATGTTCCTAGGTTGGAAGACTGATCTATTGAACCTCTTAACTTTCGTCCATACTTCCGTAGTTCTGGACTCTCTGTTCAATGATTCACAAAATTTTCTGAAATTGGCCTTCTTTTTTTCCTTTAACCTTTTCTTAGTTAATGCCACTTGTTTTTGAATTTAATCATGTCCTCCAATCTACCAGTTCTTTGGAAGATCTTCAAGAACCTCTTTCTTTTTACCACCAAGCCACTGCACTCGTCATCCCACCAGGGGCATGGATTCCGAGAGAAGCTTGCAGGTTTGACTTTAGGTGCCGACTCCCACATAATTTCTGTAAACTCCTCTAAATTGACATTGTACTGCTTCCTATTAAGTGCTTGGTCTACTTCATTTCTGTACATATCCCACTTCACTCTCCTAAGGTTCAATCTGTCAGGTCGTGGTAATACTCTGTTTCCATCCCTATCTAAGTTAACTTCAGTCAATATTGGAAAGTGATCACTTCCCATATTGTCATCCAGAGTAGTTGTTCTCAAGCTAATAGCAATATCAGGTGAGGCTATTACCAAGTCAATGATGCTTGATCCGGTGGTAGTAAAATGTGTGTGTTTCTCATCATTTATCAGTACCAGGTCCATATCGTCCATAACCCTTTTAAGATGGAGCCCATTCCTATTATGGAACGGGTGGTCCCATCTTGGGCTATGACCGTTAAAGTCTCCCATAATGATGAACGGAGTTTGACACGAAGAAATTAATTCCCTCCAACTATCTGCATTCATATGCGTATCAGGGGGTACATAGCCTGATACTACTGTCAACCCGTAAATACAAATTCTGACAAATTGAGCCTTAGGTGGGCGATTAAAGTTTGGAACGTCTGTTGTAAAACGGTGGCCATTTTTCACTAGCAGAAAGCACCCTCCTCTCCCAACCTGCACATTAAGGTAACCTGGTACATTGTTGATACTATCAACTGGCCACCAGGTTTCAGACAGTGCTATCACATCTGTGTTATCATCATAGCAGTATTTAATAAGGTCTTCTTTATTACTATTATACGATCTAATATTCCATGACAGCATCCTCAAACATTGGCGATCCTGGCGAGTCATAATTGGAGGTATAATTTTTATTTTCTGTATAATGTTCAGTGGCGTCTAGGTCAACAAGGTAGCTTACGATTTGGTTGATACAACCTTTCTGGGTTTCCGCATTAATTTCTAGTCTGAGGCACTTCCCTATGAGAGAAACTAAATTTTCCAGTTCAGACTTTACATCATTTTTTATTCTGGCCATGTAGGCCAGAGTGTCCGGAGCTCTAATTAATTTCATACTTTTGAACTGTTTTTTGCTCTTTGTGGGGGGAGTGACCGAGACTCTCACCCTCTTTTGTTTTTTTCGGAGACAATTTTTCTCTGAAGGCATATGAGTGTTCCTGTATTACAGGTGGACTCTTTATGCTTGTTCTAAGTCCTGAGGTGCTTGGTCTTTGAAAGTCTCCTAAAATTTTCGAGAAAAGTGGTTTGTTGACTATTTGCCTCGCAGTTAGTCTGCTAAGCGATTCTACCTCCTCTCCAATCCTTGATCTTGGAAAGTCTCTCCCCTTCTGTAAATTGGTGGTATTGCCTGTTTGTTGCGAAGCTTCATAATGCGAGCAATTGTGTAGGCTCATAATCTCTTTAATTTTTTTTGGTTTGAGAAATTCAATACATTTCCTATTCTCAATTTTACAATTCGGTTCAGTTGCTTCATGATCCCTGTTACAATGTATACATACTGGATTCCCTTTGATTGGACATTGTGCTAAAACATGTTCTGTGTCTCCACAGGCATTGCACCTTGGTTTCCCTTTGCAAAATTTGCTTATGTGTCCATATCTTAAGCATTGTACGACGATTTGTATGTATGTTTCAACTATTCTATAGTTATGGTAAATGCTTACTCTCTCTGGTAACACCTTTCCCCAAACTGTTATTATTATAGTTCCAGTTGGAACCACTGTTGCTATATTATTTACATCTTTTTTTCTTTTAATGCGTTTAACATTTAATATTTGATTGCCATTGCTACATTTAAATTGTTGTAAAAGTTTTTCTTCTGAAATATCAAAGTCAATATCCCTAACAATCCCCTTGCAGGATACTGAATGCATCGGAGTAAAAGCTTTTAATTTATGTTTTATCAAAAATTGAGAAAATTATTTGCACATTTTGCATTGTTAAATTCTATGGTAGCTCTATTATAACCTCTTTTTTTAACAGATACAACTCCTTCTACCTTTTCACCTTGTAATTTTCTGCCTAACGATATAGATGTTAAAACACCTGGAAATTCTTCGGTAGGTTCCACATAAATAATGAAAGGACCTTTGTCCTCCGAACTGAAATTCTCCACCCTATTATTTTTATTTAAGAAGTATGCCAATCTATGTTTAGTTTTATTATTCATAATACATAAAGACCCATCTGTTCCCACAAAATGACCGGTGGCAATCACCCCAAAGATCTTCTGAGCAACACCATTCAATAGTCTATTCTTATCTAGTAAAACTTTAGCCTGATCTTTGAGCTCTATTTCTTCTAATTGTACTATAAGAGCATCCAATTCAGCAACAGAAAGAGATATTAAATCCCCTACACTCAACTCTATTGTATTAGCAGTTGCATTAGAGTCCACATGTAATTTTCCTAAATCACCATGCGGTTTTCCCCGCAGAATTTTCCCCCATAGGGGGAGTTCTTTAGTTACCCCAGCTGAATTATAAAAAATAATAGGCACAAAACTAGAAATATAAACTAAAATCTATCCTTACCCTTACATCCAATTCTACCACAAAACAAACACAATTTGCAATCTCAGTCAAACGAATTCACTTTGTAGGTTCTGTCAGTAACGTCTCAGGAGCGAATGTAAAGTCGGTCAAACCACAAAGTATAATGAAGTAAAGTTACAAATACAAAACATAACCACAATCTGATCTGTTTTATTACAGAACTGACGTTTGATTTAATAACTGTAAAATCTCATTCAAATGTAGTTAAACTTTCAATTTACAGTTATTTTAATAATAATACTTAATTACATTAGGCGCGTTCGTTTCGCAATATCACTGAAATTTTGATCACTTGGTGATGACCTAAAATACTACTTAATTATTGTTTAACATGATACATAACAAAGAACGATCAATTTCACCTTATCTCAAATTGTTTTATTCATTACTCGCCATATTTTTAAATTTATGTCACGAAATTTGTTTAATTTATCATCACCAAGTGATCAAAATAAATTTCAGTGATATTGGCGAAATGAACGCGCAAATTATTAATAAAAATTCAATTGCATGAAGTTAGGTACATTCTTAAAAAAAATCGCATAATGTTAAAATAATTGCAGTTTTTTGGTTTGAGTGCTACTTAGAACAGTCAAATTCTATTTAAAACAAATCAATGTTTATCGGAATAGCTTAGAACAGTTTAAGTGCAACTCTTAACAGCTCAAACATTAGTTCAGATGCACTTTGGAGTTTTTGAATACAAATCAAATCTTATTGGAACTTAATAAAGTTAGTAGACTAGAATCTTTCAGGTACAGTTTATCTGCAACTGGTAACTTTTGAGAGATACTCACGACTAGATATACTTTTTAAAATGTAAATTTTGATTTGATTATGTTCGAAATAGTTCTCAAACGCTTGAATTGTGTTTGAAGTAACTGAAGAAATTTTAACTCTAAATACGTTAAGTAATGTTTAGTTTTTATAACTGAAATATTTCAACTTTCTGCGAGCTCGTAAAATAAACGCTTCAAGTCAATAGTGCGTTCCCTATATCAACCGAAAAGATAAGATAATAAATTTGCATTTTAAAAAACATATATAGTTCAGAATCATTATTTTCTAACAAAATTAAAACAGCATCTGCCATGTTTGAACTAACGTATTATCATTTTTTCTTGTCAATTATTTGCATGTCTCTAAATTTAATCGCATTTTTTTCGATAGAAAAGTCAGTGTTAAAAATTGTGGATCCACCAGATAAACTCTACTCGCATGAATTTAATCTTACGCAGCATTACAAACCGGAAATCGATAGACTCGTTTTTATCTTAATCGATGCATTGAGGGAAGATTTTATTACTAAAGAAAATATGCCTTATTTATATAAAAATATGGATTGTGCGATGACTGTGAAAGTGGAATCACCGACTATAACTTTACCACGACTTAAGGTTCTAATAACGGGTGGCGTACCACAATTTATTGATATTATATCGAATATTGGTGCTGCTACGAAACTTGATGATAGTTTTCTACATAGAGCACATGCTGCTAATAAAAAAATTGTTTTCTATGGAGACGATACGTGGCTTCTATTATTCCCTAATATGTTCTTGCGAGAAGATGGAATTTATGGTTGTTATATCAACGATTATACGGAGGTTGATACTAATGTTACTCGACACATCGATGATGAGCTTAAAAAAACCGATTGGGATATTATGGTATTGCATTATATAGGTAATTAATATTTAAATTAATTTGTTTATTTTAGGTTAGGTTAGTATTGTTTTATGCATAGATCTATCTTTCTGAAGCATAAATTCAATGTTTGTGCACTTAAGTTTAATAAATTTGTCTTTCTTTAAAGAAGGGTTGATTTGTTATAAGATTTTATCAATTAGATTTGTGTTATAAATAACATTTTCTATTGTTATTGTAATTACATTTCAAAATAATGAAACAAATTAGTTATTAAGAAATATTTCGAACAGTATTATCGACAAATTAAAAATAATTATTCAATATTAATTTACATATTATGTATTAATGAATCTGTTGTTATCTATTGAAAAAACCTTGGAAATGTTGCATAATATTGAACGGTTGGTGCACAGGCAACGACGACTGCGCATCCTGAACCTCGGGCAGCGTTTGGTTACTGCCATTTTAGTTCATAAAAACTCGTTTGTTTACATATGGTATCACAAACAATACTCGGTACACAGGTTACCTAACTATAAAAATAAAAGAGCGGCATATTTAAGTAACATTTATATTTACGAAACGTTTACGTATATTACTCATAGACTAACTAGAGATAACTGATAATTATTTACAATAAACTTGCTTATATATTAGACTGCGAGTAGAAAATAACTATGCAGGTACATTTCAAAAAGATTATAATATAATTAAGGGCGTAAATCTCTGACATTTCCGAGTAATTCAATTAGTAGAATATTATCTGTAATTATGTGTAATGCGATTACTGTGTAATTATTAAAATATATCTGTGTTGTTTAAGTAATCTACAATAAAATTATTATAGATAGTTTCTCAAATTGAAAAACTATAATATAGCAGGAACACTGGCAAATGTGTTTTTTTAGATAAATATACTATGATTTATATTGCAAAATTATAATTGTTAACTTATATAAATGTAAATTATATTTTACTAAAAAACTAGACAAAAATTCCATAAACTTATATCATTCAATCACTTTTAAAGTTTTAATTCAAATATAGCGCTTCTTTATTTTTAAATTAAATGCAATGATAGATGTCGTGCTATGTACCGAGTATTGTTAGTTGCCTAATTCGTGATACCAAATGTAAACAAACAAGTTTTTATGAGCTAAAATGGCAGCGTTCATGTGTGTCGGCTTCGCGCATCTTAATGCCCCTTCTACCCTACTCTACTTCATTGACTCCAATGTATGTATTTTGCATCTGATTGCTGTGACTTTTATCATAGAAATGGCGTTGTTTTGTGTCAGTGCGCTGCACTGTCTAAATTCTTTGTGGATCTTTTTCAAATTTTTGTTATAAACTGAAGCTCAAGGGGGTCAGCAAATGCTTTGGCATTGCATTTTAAAGTATATTTAAGGCTTCTTTTGTTACTAAAGAAAATATGCCTTCAATTCAATATACTGCTTCATTACATCAGATTGTGGTTATGTTTTTATTTGTAACTTCACTTCATTGTACCTTGTGGTTTGACCGACTTTACGTGCGTTGTTGCCAAACTTACGTACAATAATTTAAAGCTAAAAACATTGGCTGCGTTCAGTACAACTCATCAGTTGCCAGCGCTGACCCAATAAGCGCTGAGCCCGTCTGAACGGTATATTTTGCCACTGTTGCCAACCGTGTAAACTTTTATCAACTACATAAACATAAAGCTTAGAGTTTTGAACTTAAATAAATGATTTAATTAGTTTATGAAGCCGCTACTTAACGAGATATAATATATTCTCAATAAGTAATGCCATCTAAGGTAAAGGTGTAGGATAAGATTACCCTGAAGTTGGCAACGAAGTACGGCAATTGATTATCTTTATCATGTTTTACTTCTCTCACTCAAGTTATTACAGCGTTAATATTACGATGTATTCTCATTTACTTATGTTGCTCCTTTTCCCGTTTAAAAACATATATAACTGCTATGTAGTTTGGTTTTGACATAATGAATTTATTTTTTAAATAAAAGCGCGGAACAAGCGAACTTAGATGTATGATGAGTAAAATGACAAGCGCTGCCAGCAAACAATAGTCATCAAGCGCGTTCAGTACGCATGATGAGTCGTCCTGAACGCGGCCATTGTTTCTCAGTTGCCATAACAACTACTACTGCAGTCTTAACGCGAACAAACTATAAATACATAACCTATATGACATATCAACCTTTAAATGAAATGAAGTTAAGCACTTTTAATAAAAATAAAATCGCACAATGATTCAACTTTGTCCGTTTGATAAAAATACAAAATATCATCAAAAATGACTTCCGAAGATACAATTAAAAAAAATAAATTTTATTAAAGTTAACCTCGAGACGACATTAACAAATGTAAATGTTTATATTTTTGTAATGTTGTTAGAGTTGAATTATTTTACTTTATTTGATGTTTTAATTAATAATTAACATTGGATATTGTCAGTACTGAATAAATAAATAGTTTTTAGCCTTAAATTATTGTACTTAAGTTTGGCAACAGCGCGCGTAACGTCGGTTCAACAAAGAGTATAATGAAGTGAAGTTACAAATACAAACATAACCACAATCTGATCTGTTTCATTACAGAACTGCGTTTGATTTAATAACTGTAAAATCTCATTTATATTTAGTTAAACTTTTAATTTACAGTTATTTTAATAATAATACTTAATTACAATTCATTTAATTGTTAGATATAACTGCTGTTAGATATAACTGCTTGCCGCTAGATGTCGCTAGAGGCTCAGTATGATTTATGTTGTAGTGGAGCAACGGCTCCTCAGTCTGTTTTTACCAGTAGCCATCGACGCATCTATTATATACTGTACTTATACTTGTTCCAATTATACTATCTTTATTCCAACTACTCTGAATAAAACCCTAAAAGGTTATGGGCCCAGAAAGTAGTCTTGTGATTAAAGTGGTATCAAAAGCGAAAAGACGAAACTAAAAATTGTGAAAACGGTAGAAAACACGTGTTGAAAAATAAAATGGCGTCTACATTCGAGAGTTTTCAACTGCCGCAGCTAAAAGACGGTACGAGTTTCGCTCACTGGCTGTTCAGAATGTCAGTGATATTAGAAACAAAAGACATTGGCGACAGAAAGAACGATGCAAAGGCTAGATCCATAATCGTGCAGTGTATCAGTGACAAATATCTGGAATATGTGAGGAAGGCAGACTCGGCGAAGAAGATGCTTAAAGCATTAGAAGACATATTCCAAAGAGACAGTACGTTCAACAAATTGAGTTTAAAGAAACAGCTCCTAAAGACACAGTGTTCAAACAACGAGAAGCTAATAGACTATTTCCTAAAATTCGATACATTGATCAACAACATCGAATCAACGGGCAGCAAAATGGAGGAAGAAGACAAAATATGTCAGCTGTTAATCAGCATGCCGCAAAGGTACCATCAAGTAGTCACCTCAATTGAAGCTACGAGCATGAACACTCCGCTCACATTAGAGAGGGTAAAAGCGTGCTTGTTAGATGCAGAGTTAATGCAAGGTGATGGAAATAAAACGCGAGAAGAAGTATCATTCACTGCGTCAAGAGATATTGAATGTTTCAAATGCCATCAGTTTGGGCACAAAGCATTTCAATGCCGTAACGGTTACGGAAATCGTCAATTCCCGCCAAATAGAGGGAGAGGAAGAGGACAACAGAGAGGGCAACAGAGAGGCTACAAAGGCAACGCCGGAACATCCAGATCATCGAGCGCGCAGGCTTCAAACGACAACGGACAACAGGCGCACGTCACCCAAGGTCAGGCGACCGAATACAACTTCATCGTTACAACGGTGAGTGAAAGTGAGATGTGTAACTGTGCGAAAACAACGGAAAACAGTGAACTAAACTTCATAATAGATTTTGGCGCGACTGAACATTTATTGAAAGAAATTAAAACGGTAGAAATTCTGACGGAAATGATCAATATAAAAATTGCAAATGGAGCTATGCTAAAAGCAAAGAAAAGGGGTAAAAAGTCAATAGTAAGCAATGGCAAAGTAATAAATATAGAAGGATTGATTGTACCTGGTCTTTATCATAATATATTGTCCGTAACAAAACTTGTCGCGAGTAATTTCGAAGTAGTGTTCAACAAACAAGGAGGGACGATCTATACGGAGGACAGAAGTCAGTCATGGAAGTGTCACGAAATAAACGGGCTATACATACTGAAAGGAAAACAGCATAACACGACAACAGAAGAAGTACTCATCTGTAAGGAAGAAACAGCTAACCTATGGCACCAGCGCCTAGGTCATTTAAATAGGAAAGGTTTGGTAGAAATGAAATTACCGGTATCAAAACAAGTATGCAAGGGAAGGCAACCCGATTGCCATTTAAGCAAACAGCTAAACCGCGAAGTAAACAAATTGGGGAATTGATTCATACCGATTTAGCAGGACCAATCGAGCCAAACTCGGAGCAAGGTCACAGGTATTTTCAAACAATAACAGATGATTATTCACATTTTGTTAAGGTGTATCTGTTAACTAACAAATGTGAAGCAGAAGAAAATTTGAAACAATACATTATAGAAATCAATAATCAATTCAATACAAATGTTAAACGCATACGGTGCGATAATGGGGGCGAATTCATTTCAAACAACTACAAAGATTTTTGCTGGAATAGGGGAATAATTCTGGAATATACACAACCGTACTCTCCACAACAAAAAGGTGTTGCCGAACGGTTAAATCGGACATTATATAACAAAGCGCGAACTATGATGATAGAAACGGAAGCACCGAAACAATTATGGAATGAAGCGATATTGTGTGCCGCCTATCAACTCAATAGATGTCCATCATCGGCAATAGATGTTGAAATTTCTGCACAAAAGACTTGATTTAAAAATGTTGAGAGTTTTTGGGGCGAAAGCATGGGCCGTAATTTTACCAAAGAGATCAAAGTTTGAGAAAAGAGCGCGTGAACTACGTATGGTAGGATACGCGAGTAACGGGTATAGACTTTACGATCCGATCGATCGAGAAATTGTTATTTCAAGAGATGTTAAGTTTGATGAGTCACAAATAAAGTTTAATAAAAATGTCGAAGATAAAGAAAAAGAAATATCAAAGACTATTTGGTATGAGAGTATAGATGATGAACGAAATGCCGATAGAATTAATGAGAATCATGAAGAAGAACAGAATGCCAATAGAATGAATGAGAGTAATGAAGAAGAAGAAAATGAAACTAATGATGAAGAAGAAGAAGATGAGAACATAAAAGATGCAAAACTCCGAAATAAAAGAATGACAAAAACACCTGGTTATTTAAATAAATATGAATTGTATACAGCGTATTGTATGTCTACAGAGCCAAACAATTATAAAGCAGCTTGTAAAGAAGAGCAATGGCGTAACGCAGTAAATTCAGAACTAGATGCTCTTAAAGCAGTAAATGCCTGGACTGAGACGGCACTGCCAGAGGGACAAAGTGCAATTGAAACCAAATGGGTTTTCAAAATTAAGGAGGGAGGAGTTAAGAAGGCAAGATTGGTAGCCAGAGGTTTTCAAGAGAAAAATAATTTTGAAAACAATTATGCTCCAGTAGCGAGATTAAGTAGAATAAGAATTATAATGGCACAAGCAGTACAAAAGAGTTGGAAAATTCACCAAATAGACATTCCGACTGCATTCCTAAATAGCAAAATTGACAAAGATATTTATTTAAAACCACCAGAAGGGGTGAAGATTCAAAGTAATAATGTGTTAAAATTAAACAGGGGATTGTACGGGCTAAAGGGGAGCCCGAAAAGCTGGAACAATATGTTCAATGATTTTGCAGAAAGAAATAACTTAAAACGATCCTCGTTTGATTATTGTTTTTATAACGGAGTTAATGTGTGGCTGGTAATTTTTGTGGACGATATTCTAATCATTGGGGAACAGAGAGAAACAGAAGAATTGCTAACTGCACTAAAAGCAGAGTTCAAGGCAAAATACTTGGGAGAAGTAAGTAATTTTCTCGGAATGGAAATTGAACGACAAACGGAAATATTGAAAGTCCATAAAAAAAAACTCATTACAAAATTATAGAAAAATTTTATATGAAAGATGCAAAGGGTGCAAAGACACCAATTGAAAAAGACTTCCAAGTAGGAGCAAAGAGCGAAGAAGTAGATGTACCGTACAGAGAGCTAATTGGAAGCTTGATGTTCGTAAGCATTATCTCAAGACCAGATATTACATATGCCACAAATTACTTGGCACAGTGGGTAGAGAAGCCAAACAAAAGTTGTTGGCTAGCGTGCAAGAGGGTTATTAGATATCTGAAAAATACGATGGAGATGGGATTAATATTTAAGAAATCGAGCAAAAATGAACTTGTAACCTACTCAGATGCCGATTGGGCAGGTGATAAACAAAATCGTAAAAGTGTTAGTGGATCGGTCACAATGTTCTCTGATTGTGTTGTGGCATGGTTTTCGAAGAAACAGCCATGCGTATCACTTTCAACTGCAGAGGCCGAATATGTAGCAGCAACCATGAGCGCATGTGATTTAATAAATATGTGTAAAGAGTTAAACGAAGAAAGAAAAGCAGTGTTACTGGTTGACAATCAAGGTGCAATAGATATAACAAAAACATACGAAAATAGTAAGAGAACGAAACACATCGAAATTAAATACCATTTCATAAAGGATTTGGTGATGAAAAGAAAAATAGAAATCAAATATGTGCCAACCAATGACAATATAGCAGACATGTTTACCAAAGCATTTACTAATGTAATTCCTAGAACTAAGAAATATGTTAAAAATTGATGTTTGATTTATTTTATCTGCAATACTTATATGTGTAATTTTTTTTTTGTGAAATTAGTTATTATAAGTATTATTAGTTATTATAGTTATAAGTTAGTTAGTTAACTGTTAAATTAGTATTACGATTTAATACGTTGTCATTTAAAGAGACCTATTAATCGAGGAGAGGTGTTAGATATAACTGCTGTTAGATATCGCTAGATGTCGCTAGAGGCTCAGTATGATTTATGTTGTAGTGGAGCAACGGCTCCTCAGTCTGTTTTTACCAGTAGCCATCGACGCATCTATTATATACTGTACTTATACTTGTTCCAATTATACTATCTTTATTCCAACTACTCTGAATAAAACCCTAAAATTAATTACATTATTAATAAAAATTCAATGACATGAAGTTAGATACATTCTTAAAAAATTCGCAAAATGTTAAAATAATCGCAATTTTTTGGTTTGACAGGCGGCTATTATTAATCGCAGAAAAAATTAATGAACGAGGCTTTAGTATGAACGAGATTTTGCGAGAAATATTTTGTTACAATAAAAAAAATTGCAAAACGCAAATCGGATGTGTATGAACAAGACTTTATACAGGCATTATTCTCCTATAATAATTACTAATCTTGTTTTGTAACATAATTCATAATAATTTTCCTTAAATAAACTGCAGACTTCAGTTTATAGCACGATTCATGGTGTTTCTCGTTAAATAAACTGCAACCTTCAGTTTGTAGCACGATTCATGGTGTTTCTCCTTAAATAAACTGCAAACTTTAATTTGTAGCACAATTCATGGTGTTTCCCCTTAAATAAACTACAAACTTCAGTTTGTAGCACAATTCATAATA
This sequence comes from Tachinus rufipes, assembly GCA_963932245.1. Lineage (NCBI taxonomy): Eukaryota > Metazoa > Arthropoda > Insecta > Coleoptera > Staphylinidae > Tachinus > Tachinus rufipes. The sequence continues at coordinate 125,069,141 of OZ010743.1, forward strand.
TTTCCGTAACAAATTCTGTTAACTGATTAAGAAACAGCTATACATAATATTACTAGTAATAGATTAGTTAACAGTTACCAGTGGTTATTAAAAAAAATATTAACCGTCAAAATTGCTAATAAATGTCAAACATTGTTGATTGAAAAATATACATAGCAACTAAATCATTTTTGGGTTGTTTTGATGCCGTGTACAGATAATTTATTTCTGAAACCAAAGTTTTGCCCTGATTTAAGCGTTATTTTTTGCAGCTTTGTAAGAATTTCGGCAGTAAAATTTGTTCAAAATAGTTTTTAATTACTTTTTTAGAAATTTTGAATTTTCAAAACCTTTATCAGATTTGGTTTTGGTATTAAAAGCCAATTTAGTGACAAAAATATTAAAACTTAGACTACAATTTTTAAAAATAAGTTTATTAAACTTATTGGAGCAAACGATACATAGTACAGTAAAGTTACGTTAGCTTCATTTATGAAATGTAAGAAATATGAGCAAACAATATTTTTGAGTATATTAAGTTGTTCATTAAAGCAGCCAATATAATATTAAAGAAGTTAGGGTACCAGAACCAAAGATACCAATAATGATGTATACATAACTATTCGATCATTTTGCTAATCATGGTTTCTTTTTAAATATATGCACAAAATTATAATAAATTATTTTACAGGATTGGACCATATTGGTCATGTATTCAGTCCATTTAGTGATTTAGTAAAACCAAAACTAAACGAAATGGATGAAGTCGTGAAGAAAATAAACGAAGCATCGAAACAATGGGATCGAAAAACAATGATTTTAGTAACAGGCGATCACGGTATGAAAGATAGTGGTGGACATGGTGGCTCAACGTATGGTGAAACTCACGTCCCATTAATAACATTTGGTAAAAAATGCGATAAAACGACAACAAAAATTTCACAATCCGATATTCCGACAACATTATCAATGTTATTTGGAATACAAATTCCTGGAAATAGTGTGGGGAAAATCATTACAAACCTTTTTAAATCGAGCGAAATTGAACGAATTTTATATTTAATGTATTATAATTTATTCACATTGAGTCAAGGTACGGAGAAATGTAATGAAACTGTACAAATGCATTATGAGGGATTAATGTTGCACTCTATCAATCATAGTTTGGTAGAAGAGTACGAAAAATGTTTAAATCAATTGAGTTCTGATTTAATAAAATCATCGGTCAAACGGGATTGGAATTTAATTATAATTTCAATGCTTTTGTGCGTGTTTTTGATGGTAATAATATTAAATTTTAAGTCGAAACAATTAATTAATAAATTATTACCGACAGTTATAGTAATATTTTCATTAATATTTTACAAAAATAGTTTTTTATATATTTTGATAAATGCGGTTATAATAATGTTAATATTATTTTACTTACGAAAAGTTTGGAATAGTTTTAATGAAATTTATTTTGTACCAATGTTTCTGCATATAATTCTACTAGAAGCATCAAGTAGTTTCATAGATGAAGAGCACCAAATATTTTATTTCTACACAGGTACGGTTAGTATTTTGTTAAGTTATGTTTTAATAAAAAAATCTTTATTTGATTCAGCCATTGCATTAGCTCCAATTATTGTTTTGAGATTTATACGTACAATTAATATGACTGGTGGTAATGAGCAATCGGTTTCATATCCCGTTTTAAGCAATTGGTTGTTATTAGCGGATAATTTAATTTATTTAAAAACATTTTATGCGATATCATTAATACTTATAATTTGCAGTCTTTTAGCGATTGATAAAATAAGGGCAATGGAAAGCATTTTAATACCTACGATTTTGTTTGCCACGTACGTTTTTAGAATGCATTTTCCAAACGAAGCCCAGTTTGCCCAATTGATTTTTTTTATGATAATGATTGCTTCGATAAAACAATTATTCAACGATAATAAAATGACAAATAAATTATTAATAATTTGGATTTTAATTACGTCCTTATTAATTAAACCATATAATGCAATTTTAATCCCCGTTTGTGTATTCGTAAGTCATATTAATTTTAAATACTTTAAAAACATTCAATTCTTAACGTTGCTTCAGTTATGGTTGGGTTGGACGTTATTTTTCTGTCAAGGGCATAGTAATAGTATAGCAAGCACCGATTTAACACCTGGTTTTATAGCTTTAAATAGTTACATTCCAGTTGTGGTTTTTCCTTTATCTTTTACTCATACGTATACGTTTCCTATTCCGTCCCTTCTTTTAATATTAGATAAAAATCCTGCAAATGCAGATGTTATACTTACATTAAATATTGTAAATCGGTTGTTAATACTTATTACTGTTTGTAGTCTAAATTTGCTGCATTGTGATCATATTTTAATTTGGTCAGTGTTTGCTCCAAAATTATTTATCGAGGCTGTACATACATTGCTTACATTTGTATTCAGTACATGCTATATGTTCAAATATTGTAAAATACATAAATAACTTAATAAAAATGCTTTAAATATCATAAATCTGAATTTATTAAAATTAACTAATCTTAGATTGTAGTAATTGATTTAATTCACAATAGTAGCATTAGACACATCATTGGATGCATATTTAGTTGCCTATAACAAGTGATTGGTACTAAGCTCTAATAATTTATTCCAGCATAACTTTAGGCAGGTGCTTTCATGTAAACAGGCAAACATAATACACATTGACAATTGCAGCTAAGAAATTAAGAAATACGCAGACAAATTTAATCTAGAAAATCTTTGAAAAAATAAAATAATTAAGGGCCGGTATTATAAACCATTAAAATCTGTAGATTTTATTTACTAACCAAGTAAATTATTTTAATTGGCTGATTTCGGTATTATAAACGTCAAATAATAAAAGTAGGTAACTAAATCTATGGAGTAAATTAATCATCCAAAATCTAGGGATTAAAATTTATTCAAAGAATAACTTGACATATGTCATGTTTCTTAGGTTATTTTTAATGTGGAGCAATTTCTGTTGAAAATCAGCTTTTGATTGCTCTACGATGTTATGCAACTGACTTTCAATAGAGATTTTCCATTTGACAAAATAGTCGCACTTGGTGGCACTAATTCATTGATTTTTGAATTTATTTGTCAAACGTTTTTTACATTTTTTATGTGTTTTTCAAGATAGAGAACGTCCAACAAACGCCAAATATTTTCTTTGCGTTTGTCAAGTGTGAGACGCTGTTGCTCGCAATATTGAAAAATGTAAAAATGCACCGGGTGCATAAAGTGCGCAAATGGAACACACCTATAATGTTGTAGGGGATTATTGTAATATAATAGGCGCGTTCGTTTCGCAATATCACTGATATTTTGATCACTTGGTGATGACGTCAAATATCACTTAATATTGGTTTAAAATGATACGTTACAAAGAACGACAAATTTCACTTTATCTCAGATTGCGTGGATTACTTTTTAAGTTGTTTTATATTTATCATATGATTCACCATGTTTAATTATTTTACGTCATTTTTGTTTTTATTAGGTTATATTAAATGTCATGTAAACAATACATGCGTTATTCATATGTCAATAAAATTGATTTGTATGAATACTGTGCAGACGTAACTTATGTGAACATAGCAAAATTTCAACAACGGCTTTGTTGACAAATCTGCCGCCAGATAACGTATTCCCTAGCTGCGATCCGATATTTTTAAATTTATTTTATCGAATGTACTCGTTGACGTGATTATTCAATTGCAAAAGCAGCCGACCTTGAAGTCTTGCAAATTTAAAGGCGTATGTATGTTCTAGGTTGAGAAAGTTCTAGATAAAAAATTAAAAATTAAAAAAAATTGTTTGACTTACATTTTTTGGATTTGAAAAAAAGTCAAAAATATAAAAATGTGTTTTTGTTTAAACAAAATAAAAAATCAAAATATTTAAAAAATAATTTTTATTTATCAAAAAATTCACAAGTAATGTCATCGGTGTTGAAATAAAAAAAAATTTAAACAATATAATTTTTATTGGTTTTTGAATTTTTAACTTCATAATACTCTTTCTCCACTTTATAACTTTTATTAATTTTGTATAAATTTTAAATTTGCCGCTTGTTTCATAAGTGATCAAATGAATTTGGTTTAGAGGTAGTGCAGTTGCGACGTGACTGGTAGCTTGATTATTTCCATTTCATAAGTGATATGATAACGCCGCACGTACAATTTTACGAATATGAATCACTTTAAATGATTTAAAGTGAAATTATCAGTCAAACGAACGCTTCTACTGATGCGACGTGATCGAAGTGATTGATGTGATCCATGTGACAAGTGATATGGCACGCCGAACGTACATTTCAAGTAATATTTATCACTTTAAGTAATATGAAGTAATAATATCACACAAACGAACGCACGTAATAACACATCAATAACTACAATATTAAAATAACATATAAATGCGGCGTTGCAATTTCTTATTTTACGAATAGTTAATTTAGATTTATAATACCGAAATACGTTTATTTGTCGAATATATTTAATTTGAGATTTGTTATTCGGTGATTTATTTTATCTTTATAATACCGGCCCTAAGCCTCGTTCATACTCATCCGATTTGCGTTTTGCGTTTTTTTTTATTATAACAAAATATTTCTCGCAAAATTTCGTTCATACTGATCCGATTTTTTTATTGCAATTGTTTCTAGTAACATTTTGTTTTTATTTTAGTAATTTTTATATTTGTACTAATATTTGATTTAAAAATTAGATCTATAATAGCTGTTTTCCATTTGACCAAATAGTCGCACTTGGTGGCACTAATTTTATGGGTGTGACTAATAAGTTGTTCCATTTGTCACAAGCGTTTTAAATATTCGATGTGTTTTTTCGAGGTAGAAAACGTCATATTTCCTTGTGCGAGACGTTCTTGCCCGCGAAATTTAAAAATGACAGTTCAGATTTGAATGATATGGTAATATCTTTCTTCATTAATTTCTAATTTTATATTATACATATCCGCCATGGTTTTATACGACCGCTATGTACAAATCATAGATAAGTACAATTCAAAATGTACAATTTAAGCGCGGCGGCCATGCACAAAACAAAACTGACGTTTTAAGCGGGAATAACCGCGGCGCAATGTTCTAGCTCGAATATTCCACATCGAATATAGTCGCACTCGACCTCTAACGCACCGGGTGCATGAAACGGTCAAATGGAACATACCTAATATAATATATAATAAAACCGTACAATGTTCAATTTGATTCAACTTGTCCGTTTGATAAAAATACAAAATATCATTAAAAATAACTTCCGAAAATACAATAAATAAAAATAAATTTTATCAATGTTAACCTCGACAACACATAAACAAATGTAGATAAGATAAATAAATAAGTTTGGCAACAGCGCGCATAACGTCGGTTCAACAAAGAGTATAATGAAGTGAAGTTACAAATACAAACATAATCAAAATCTGATCTGTTTTATTACAGAACTGACTCAAATTGTTTTATTCATTACTCGCCATATTTTTAAATTTATGTCACCAAATTTAGTTAATTTATCATCACCAAGTGATCAAAATAAATTTCAGTGATATTGGCGAAACGAACGCGCATATTATTAATAAAAATTCAATTACATGAAGTTAGGTACATTCTTAAAAAAAATCGCATAATGTTAAAATAATTGCAATTTTTTGGTTTGCAGGCGGTCATTTTTAATCGCAGAAAAAATAAAAAAATCGGATGATAAACTTGGAAACAGTTTTCAAGTGCTACTGAGAACAGTCAAATTCTATTTAAAACAAATCAATGTTTGTCGGAATAGCTTTGAACAGTTTAAGTGCAACTCTTAACAGCTCAAACATTAGTTCAGATGAATTTTGGAGTATTTGAATACAAATAAAATCTTATTGATACTTAATAAAGTTAGTAGACTAGCTTAGAACCTTTCAGGTACAGTTCATCTGCAACTGATAACTTTTGAGAGATACTCACGACTAGATATACTTTTTAAAATGTAAATTTTGATTTGATTATGTTTGAAATAGTTCTCAAACGCTTGAATTGTGTTTGAAGTAACTGAAGAAATTTTAACTCTAAATACCTTAAGTAATGTTTAGTTTTTATAACTGAAATATTACAACTTTCTGCGAGCTCGTAAAATAAACGCTTCAAGTCAATAGTGCGTTCCGTATATCAACCGAAGCGCCAATTTACCGTATTAATTTTGAATTTTAAATGTCGTAATAAAGATAAGATAATATAAATTTGCATTTTAAAAAACATATATTAGTTCAGAATCATTATTTTCTAACAAAATTAAAACAGTATCTGCCATGTTTGAACTAACGTATTATCATTTTTTCTTGTCAATTATTTGCATGTTTCTAAATATAATAGCATTTTTTCCGATACAAAAGTCAGTGTTAAAAATTGTGGATCCACCAAATAAACTCTACTCGCATGAATTTAATCTTACGCAGCATTACAAACCGGAAATCGATAGACTCGTTTTTATCTTAATCGATGCATTGAGGGAAGATTTTATTACTGAAGAAAATATGCCTTATTTATATAAAAATATGGATTGTGCGATGACTGTGGAAGTGGAACCACCGACTGTAACTTTACTACGACTTAAGGCTCTAATAACGGGTGACGTACCACAATTTATTGATATTATATCGAATATCGGTGGTGCTAGGAAACTTGATGATAGTTTTCTACATAGAGCTCATGCTGCTAATAAAAAAATTGTTTTCTATGGAGACGATACGTGGCTTATATTATTCCCTAATATGTTCTTGCGAGAAGATAGAGTTTATGGTTATTATATCAACGATTTTACGGAGGTTGATACTAATGTTACTCGACACATCGATGATGAGCTTAAAAAAACCGATTGGGATATTATGGTATTGCATTATATAGGTAATTAATATTTAAATTCATTTGTTTATTTTAGGTTATGTTAGTATTGTTTTATGCATAGATCTATCTTTCTGAAGCATAAATTCAATCTTTGTGTACTTAAGTTTAATAAATTTGTCTTTCTTTAAAGAAGGGTTGATTTGTTATAAGATAATTCAATTTTATCAATTAGATTTGTGTTATAAATAACATTTTCTATTGTTATTGTAATTACTTTTCAAAATAATGAAACAAATTAGTTATTAAGAAACATTTGTAACAGTATTATCGACAAATTAAAAATAATTATTCAATATTAATTTACATATTATGTATTAATAAATCTGTTGTTATCTATTGAAAAAACCTTGGAAATGTTGCATTATAATGAACGGTTGGTGCACGTGTACTCCAATGTATGTATTTTTTGACTTTTAAGCCTTGTTCATACTCATCCGATTTTTTCATTTTTTCTGCGATTAAAAATGGCCGCCTGTCAAACCAAAAAATTGCGAGCGATTTTTTTAAGAACGTACCTAACTTCATGTCATTGAATTTTTATTAATAGTGTAATTAAATTAATTGTAATTAAGTATTATTATTAAAATAACTGTAAATTAAAAGTTTAACTAATTTTAAATGAGATTTTACAGTTATTAAATCAAACGCCAGTTCTGTAATGAAACAGTCAGATTGTGGTTAGGTTTGTATTTGTAACTTCACTTCATTATACTCTTTGTTTAACCGACGTTACGCGCTGTTGCCAAACTTAAGTACAATAATTTAAAGCTAAAAACAATTTATTTATTCATTACTTACAATATCCGATGTTAATTATTAATTAAAACATCAAATAAAGTAAAATAATTCAACTCTAACAACATTACAAAAATATAAACATTTTTTTTACGCGTTTTGTAACATATCTACATGTGTTCTCGAGGTTAACTTTAATAAAATTTATTTTTTTTTATTTGTATTTTTGGAAGTCATTTTTGATGATATTTTGTATTTTTATCAAACGGACAATTATGCCCGTATGACACTGATCTATAATTTTTTATTGAATTATACAGGGTGTAGATTAATTGGCGGATAAACGCCAGGTAACTTTATAGATCGTGCCAAAAGAAAACGAAAATCTTAATTCCAAAATACTGAAAAACTTTTCGTTTGGCCTCACGAGGTCCTCAAAGTTTTGTTACGCTTGGCAGCGTTGCAAACTTTCTAAATTCAAACCTATAATGTAGGCAACTTAATACACATAAGATAGGCAATTTAATACACACATCAAATTTTATTTTTTATTATAAACTAGAAATGTTCAAATTTACCACCGTTTACTTCTAAACGCTTTACAGCACATATCGATATCGAATTTATGACGTTCTCAAGCATCGCATGCGTTAAATGTTAAATCTGTCAGAGTTGCTATATTCATGTCAATTATTTTAAATATATTTTCAAACAATCAATTGTGCATTGAAATAATTAATATTTTTATTTATGACAGAATCTAATAATTTATAATAGTTGTATCAGCTGCAATGTATAAATTGTTCTATAATTCAATAATAATTATAGTACCTATTTGCTGGATTCACACATTTATTTTGAAAACGCATTTTAGCCGCATGGTGAAACGACAAAAGTCACCGATGGTTTTTGTCAAGGGTGGTCACGGGATTGACATGGCAACGTAGTTGTTAATCCGAGACAGACATAAGGCAGACCGCCTCATACTAGACGAACGCAACATAATATATTTCGCAAATGCATCAAAACACCATTCATAATTTAATAATGCGGTATGTGTCGTCAATGTGCAACCTCACACAATTTTAAATTAATGATTATCAAAAGAATAAAGTATATCATAATATTTAAATTGAATTTTATTTGAATTTAAAAGTCACTGATGACAAAAGTCACCGGACCCTGACATTTATTGCATTGCCTACTTTATAATTTAAATTTTATTAAAAATTTTGCTACGTTGCCAAGCGTATTTTTAATTTAAATTTGATTTATTCTTCAAAAGTAATTTGCACATTTTTCAATGTTTTTTATTATTAAGTTTCAATAAACCTCGTAATTTTTATTATACTAAAAAATAAAGCAAATTGGTACATAATATACGCAATTAAAACAATATTTGTATTGACAAAATTGAAACTTTGAGGACCTCGTGAGGCCAAACGAAGAGTTTTTCAGCATTTTGGAATTAAGATTTTCGTTTTCTTTTGGCACGATCTATAAAGTTACCTGGCGTTTATCCGCCAATTAATCTACACCCAAATGCACAAATAATCATCAATCTTATTGTAGATTGAAATTTTAAGAGTATTTTTAGTTTTTCTTTAGAATTAACACAAAAAATGTACGAATTATCAGTTTTTAAAAAATAGTTAGGTTATATTATAAATGCTATTACTCACATGTTATGTATTAATTATAAAGAAAACCTAAAAATATTCTTAAAATTTCAATCTACAATAAGATTGATGATATTTTATGCATTTTACAAACTTTTTAAGATTTAAATATTTTTACGGGCATTATTATTATAGTTATTTTTAATAAAAGTGCCTAACTTCGTTTCATTAAAAGGTTGATATGTCATATAGGTTATGTTTTAAAAAAATTATAATTTTACTAATTATTACAAATTACATAAAACTATGTTTACACAAATAATTAGTTTTAAATATGTGGTGAAAATTGGTTCATTTAAATACTAAAAAAAATAATTTTACTTTTAAACTTTTAAATAATATTTAAATTCAATAAAACAATTATTGTTTAAAACAAGTATAATTAAATTAAAACATATTTTTAAGTTTTGAAAGGTATTATAGATCTAATTTTTAAATCAAATATTAGTATAAATATAAAAGTTACTAAAATAAAAACAAAATGTCACTAGAAAAAATCGCAATAAAAAAAACGGATTCGCAAAACGCAAATCGGATGAGTATGAACGAGGCTTTATCATAGAAATGGCGTGAAGATAGGAACAAGCAGTCATACCACAAGCTGAAAATGATTGTTTTTGTGTCAGTGCGCTGCAGACACTGTCTTAATTCTTTGTGGATCTTTTTCAAGTTTTTGTTATAAACTGAAGTTCAAAGGGGTCAGCAAATGCTTTGGCATTGCATTTCAAAGTATATTTAAGGCTTCTTTTGTTACAAATGAAAGGAAGCAGTATACGCTTTTTTTGAACGGTTTTAACCAATCCTCTACATCGAATTGTCCATCATCCAGCCAGTTCATCTGAGTTTGGTTAGTTGGATTATGAGACCGTTATTATTAGTGTCTGGCACAATAAGCTCTTTGGTCTCTCAACAGACCCAATCAATTTAATTTTGTTTTTGGCAAAGTTTTAGTAGACTTTTCTATTGCTAGCAAAATAAGTCATCGTCAGCGCTATCAACTTTTTCAGGCGTTTGAATATTAGGTAGTGTAGTATGAGAAGAGTGAGAAAAGTCTTCTTATTCTAGAAAATAACAACAGTCTCTTCTAGAATATGAGAAAACAAGGACCAGCCACTCTTTTTTTTTTAGACTAACTTTATTCTCTTTTCACTGATTCTTTAAAGTTTTAAGTCTACTAAACTGTGATCTGAGCTGAGGTCGTTAATGATTAAAATATAAGTTTGAGTTGAGATGTTCTTGAGTAAAGCAAACATCTCTAAGAAACCCTTAGTAACAGTGCTAACTTGATCCTAATACGGTATGGGCGTACTCAAATAGTACTTTGGTTTTAGCATTTGTTAGTCTGCTTTGCCAATTCAACAGTTGAAAGCGTAAAGATTTCTTAGTCAATTCTTTGACGAGAATTGCAGTTTTAAGAGCTAACAAAGAAATATAATAAATAGTGCCAGAATCCGTTGCTTGGGCTAAAAATTTCTCTCTTATCTTTACTCTTGGTTAGTTTTTGGAAATTGGCTTTGCTACTATTGGGAGTGTAAATCAATGTTTATTTATTTGTGCGCTGAGCATCTTCTGAAGCTAGCAGTATAAACTTACTGGCATAGGGTACAGTTAGAAAGAGTGGGTTCTTATTTATCTCTATTCCTAGAAATCTATAGCATAAAACATTGCGTTTGTTACGTCAGGGGCATTGCATTTATTTACCGAATGTATAAAGTTTTTGTCTAAAGCTGATACTGCGCTATTTACGTTTAATCTTTACTTTTGAAGATGTTGCACAGATATTTTATCAAAAGTTTTATTGTTTTAGCAGTTTTTGTGAGCTGGATATATAACATGGAAAAAGTTCTATCCTTTCTTCATTTTGCTTACTTTAAAACCTTTAATGGCAAGTCAGTCCTTAACATCCTCAACTGTAAAATAGTAAGAAATGTCCTTAAGACCACCTGTAGAGCTTTTTGGTCTCATTTTGATAAGAAATCTAATCTCTTTCTTATCTAAATAAGCAAAAAAGATTTATTATTTATTATAAAAATGTTAAAAAATTGCTCGAAAAACTCGTAAAAAACGCATTAAAATCACATTTATTGTTTAAATATTGCATAAATGATTAATACCAATAAAAATGTAAAAATTGTTTACAAAATGTTTTGCTCAAAAAGTGTTTGCACAAAAATGCTTTCAAAACGCATTTACAACTAAAATATTGCACATTTTATGCTTAAAATTTAGGAAACATAAATAAAACTGTTAAAAAACGTTTTAAAAACCTTTAAAAATGCAGTTTTGAGACAAAAACTTATTTTATCCGCACAAAAACAGTTTAAAAAAGCAGTTACAACTTAAATAAAAAGCGTTTAATGCCAATCATGTATCTAAAACAATGCTAAAACGCTCAAAAATGCAATTTCTATAAGTAAATCGCTCAGAAAATTAAAAAAATTGCTTAGAAAATTGCGTTTTTTGCACAAAAACGATTTGATAACGCAATTACAGCTTAAATATCTCACGTTTCAAATTTACCAAAAATAAATAGAACTAATAAAAAACGCTTAAAAATTTCTTAAAATATTAATAATGCGTAACAATTTAGTTATTTTAAATATTTTATTAATCTGTCAAAAACCAACTTTCAAATGTTAAATAATGTTGATTGTCAAACATATATTGTTAATTATGAAAACAACATTATTAACTGAGTTGTCAAATATGTTATGTTGTTGACAGTTAAAAATGCTTTAGACTTAAATAATGAATTAAATAAGATTGGTATTAGTCAACTGTTAACTTTTAAATGCGTCACAATAATTTAGATAAGAATTATTGGAGTAGTTACTGGTATACCTTCAATAAACTGCAAACTTTAGTTGGTAGCATACTTCGTTGTGATTTCCTTGAAATAAACTTTATTTTGTACCATTATTCGTAATAATTCTTTTTAAATAAACTGCAAATTTCAATTTGTTGCAGAATGTATTGTATTTTTCTTTAAATAAACTGCTAACTTCAGTTTGTGGCACAATTCATTGTGATTCTCCTAAAATAATTACTAATTTTATGTTTCTTCTTAAATAAACTACAAACTTCAATTTATAGCACAATTCATGGTGTTTTTCTTTAAATAAACCGCAAACTTTAGTTTCAAGCACAATTTAAGCCTCGTTCATACTCATCCGATTTGCGTTTTGCGATTTTTTTTATTGTAACATAATATTTCTTGCAAAATCTTGTTCATACTGATCCGATTTTTTTATTGCGATTTTTTCTAGTGACATTTTGTTTTTATTTTAGTAACTTTTATATTTATACTAATATTTGATTTAAAAATTAGATCTATAATACCTTTCAAAACTTAAAAATATGTTTTAATTTAATTATACTTGTTTTAAACAATAATTGTTTTATTGTATTTAAACAATGGCTGCGTTCAGTACAACTCATCAGTTGCCAGCGCTGACCTATTAAGCGCTGAGCCCGTCTGAACGGTATTTTTTGCCACTGTTGCCAACCGTGTAAACTTTTATCAACTACATAAGCATAAATCTCAGAGTTTTGAGTTTAAATAAATGATTTAATTAATTTATGAAGCCGCTACTTAACGAGATATAATATATTCTCAATAAGTAATGCCATCAAAGGTAAAAGTGTAGGATAAGATTACCTTGAAGTTGGCAACGAAGTACGGCAATTGATTATCTTTATTATTTTTTACTTCTCTCACTCAAGTTATTACAGCGTTAATATTACGTTGTAATCTCATTTACCTATGTTGCTCCTTTTTCCGTTTAAAAACATATATAACTGCTCTGTAGTTTGGTTTTGAAATGATGAATTTATTTTTCAAATAAAAGCGCGGACCAAGCAAACCTAGATGTATGATGAGTAAAATGACAAGCGCTGCCAGCAAACGATTGTCATCAAGCGCGTTCAGTACGCATGATGAGTCGTCCTGAACGCGGCCATTGCTTATCTCCAATTCATGAGTCAGCGCTGGCAACTGATGAGTTGTACTGAACGCGGCCATTGGTTGCGTTCAGTACAACTCATCAGTTGCCAGCGCTGACTCATAAATTGGAGATAAGCAATAATTTATTTTTTTTAAATATATTTGCCGATTAAACGCTGGTGGCTAATAAGTTGCTTTGTCAGCATAAAAGCGTACCTAAATGTATGATGAGTCAAATGACAAGCGCTGCCAACAAACGATGATTCCCGCCGCCCGTTCAGTTTGAATGATTGACAGCGATGAGTCGTCCAGGGGGGTTATTCTGGCATGTATCTCGTATCGCATATCGCAATTAATGACGTCATCATTAATTAAAAAAATCTGCCTGTGATCTCTTTTTGTACTACAAGATCATCTAGTAATATAAATTTAATACCAAGCTTTATGTTAATTGTATTTTTAAACATTAATATGTATTATTAATTACAAATTTATGATTTAAATGTCACACTTCCCCTCCGGTAGGAGAAATCTATGACGTGTTGCGAGATCGCAATGAGTGCCAGAATAACCCCCCTGAACGCAGCCAAGTTTAAAAGTAAAATTATTTTTTTTTAGTATTTATATGAACCAATTTTCACCACATATTTAAAACTAATTATTTGTGTAAACATAGTTTTATGTAATTTGTAATAATTAGTAAAATTAGAATTTTTTTTAAAACATAACCTATATGACATATCAACCTTTTAATGAAATGAAGTTAGGCACTTTTATTAAAAATAAAATCGCACAATGTTCAAACTGATTCAACTTTGTCCGTTTGATAAAAATACAAAATATCATCAAAAATGACTTCCGAAAATACAATTAAAAAAAATAAATTTTATTAAAGTTAACCTCGAGAACACATAAACAAATGTAGATATGTTACAAAACGCGTAAAAAAATGTTTATATTTTTGTATGTTGTTAGGGTTGAATTATTTTACTTTATTTGATGTTTTAATTAATATTGGATATTGTCAGTACTGAATAAATAAATTGTTTTTAGCTTTAAATTATTGTACTTAAGTTTGGCAACAGCGCGCGTAACGTCGGTTAAACGAAGAGTATAATGAAGTGAAGTTACAAATACAAACCTAACCACAATCTGGGGGGTTATTCTGGCATGTATCTCGTATCGCTTATCGCAATTAATGACGTCATCATTAATTAAAAAAATCTGCTGGTGATCTCTTTTCGTACTACAGAACTATCTAGTAATATAAATTCAATACCAAGCTATTTGCATTTTTAAACGTCAATATGTATTATTAATTACAAATTTATGATTTAAATGTCACACTTCCCCTCCGGTAGGGGAAATCTATGACGTAGTGCGAGATCGCAATGAGTGCCAGAATAACCCCCCTGACTGTTTCTTTACAGAACTGGCGTTTGATTTAATAACTGTAAAATCTCATTTAAATTTAGCAAAACTTTTAATTTACAGTTATTTTAATAATAATACTTAAATACAATTCATTTAATTACATTATTAATAAAAATTCAATGACATGAAGTTAGGTACATTCTTAAAAAAATCGCAATTTTTTGGATTGACAAGCGGCGATTTTTAATCGCAGAAAAAATGAAAAAAATGGATGAGTATGAACGAGGCTTTATTTATGGTGTTTGCCCTTAAATAAACTGCAGACTTCAGTTTATATCACGATTCATGGCGTTTCTCCTTAAATAAACTGCAACCTTCAGTTTGTAGCACGATTCATGGTGTTTCCCCTTAAATAAACTGCAAATTTTAATTTGTAGCTCAATTCATGGTGTTTCTCCTTAAATAAACTGCAACCTTCAGTTTGTAGCACGATTCATGGTGTTTCTCCTTGAATAAACTACAACCTTCAGTTTGTAGCACAATTCATAATATTTCCGATAACGAATTAGGTAACAAATTCTGTTAACTGATTAAGAAACAGTTATACATAATATTACTAGTAATAAATTAGGTAACAGTTACCAGTGGTTATTAAAAACAATATTAACCGTCAAAATTGCTAATAAATGTCAAACATTGTTGATTGAAAAATATACATAGCAACAAAATCATTTTTGGGCTGTTTTGATGCCATGTACAGATGATTTATTTCTGAAACCAAAGTTTTGCCCTGATTTAAGCGTTTTTTTTTTGCAGCTTTGTAATAATTTGGGCAGTAAAATTTGTTCAAAATAGTTTTTAATTATTTTTTTTAATAAAACATTAGAAAATAGCTATTTTAAACTATTTTTGAAAATTTTGAATTTTCAAAACCTTCCTCAGATTCGGTTTTGGTATTAAAAGCCAATTTAGTGACAAAAATATTAAAACTTAGACTATAATTTAAAAAAATAAGTTTATTAAACTTATTGGAGCAAACGATACATAGTACAGTAAAGTTACGTTAGCTTCATTTATAAAATGTAAGAAATATAAGCAAACAATATTTTTGAGTATATTAAGTTGTTTATTAAAGCAGCCAATATAATATTAAAGAAGTTAGGGTACCAGAACCAAAGATACCAATAATGATGTATACATAACTATTCGATCATTTTGCTAATCATGGTTTCTTTTTAAATATATGCAAAAAATTATAATAAATTATTTTACAGGATTGGACCATATTGGTCATGTATTCAGTCCATTTAGTGATTTAGTAAAACCAAAATTAAACGAAATGGATGAAGTCGTGCAGAAAATAGACGAAGCATCGAAACAATGGGATCGAAAAACAATGATTTTAGTAACAGGAGATCACGGTATAAAAGATAGTGGTGGACATGGTGGCAGAACGTATGGTGAAACTCACGTCCCATTAATAACATTTGGTAAAAAATGCGATAAAACGACAACAAAAATTTCACAATCTGATATTCCGACAACATTATCAATGTTATTTGGAATACAAATTCCTGGAAATAGTGTGGGGAAAATCATTACAAACCTTTTTAAATCGAGCGAAATTGAACGAATTTTATATTTAATGTATTATAATTTATTCACATTGAGTCAAGGTACGGAGAAATGTAGTGAAACTGTACAAATGCATTATGAGGGATTAATGTTGCACTCTATCAATCATAGTTTGGTAGAAGAGTACGAAAAATGTTTAAATCAATTGAGTTCTGATTTAATACAATCATCAGTCAAACGGGATTGGAATTTAATTATAATTTCAATGCTTTTGTGCGTGTTTTTGATGGTAATAATATTAAATTTTAAGTCGAAACATTTAATTAATAAATTATTACCGACAGTTATAGTAATATTTTCATTAATATTTTACAAAAATAGTTTTTTATTTATTTTGATAACTGCGCTTTTAATAATGTTGATATTATTTTACTCACAAAAAGTTTGGAATAGTTTTAATAAAATTTATTTTGTACCAATGTTTCTACATATAATTCTACTAGAAGCATCAAGTAGTTTCGTAGATGAAGAGCACCAAATATTTTATTTCTACACAGGTACGGTTAGTATTTTGTTAAGTTATGTTTTAATAAAAAAATCTTTATTTGATTTGGCCATTGCATTAGCTCCAATTATTGTTTTGAGATTTATTCGTACAATTAATATGACTGGTGAGCAAACGGTTTCATATCCCGTTTTAAGAGATTGGTTGTTATTAGCGGATAATTTAATTTATTTAAAAACATTTTATGCGATATCATTAATACTTATAATTTGCAGTCTTTTAGCGATTGATAAAATAAGGGCAATGGAAAGCATTTTAATACCTACGATTTTGTTTGCCACGTACGTTTTTAGAATGCATTTTCCAAACAAAGTCCAGTTTGCCCAATTGATTTTTTTTATGATAATGATTGCTTCGATAAAACAATTATTCAACGATAATAAAATTACAAATAAATTATTAATAATTTGGATTTTAATTACGTCCTTATTAATTAAACCATATAATGCAATTTTAATCCCCGTTTGTGTATTCGTAAGTCATATTAATTTTAAATACTTTAAAAACATTCAATTCTTAACGTTGCTTCAGTTATGGTTGGGTTGGACGTTATTTTTCTGTCAAGGGCATAGTAATAGTATAGCAAACAATGATTTAACACCTGGTTTTATACCTTTAAATAGTTACATTCCCGTAGTGGTTTTTTTATTAAATACTTGTCATATGTATACGTTTCCTAGTCTATCCTTTCTTTTAATTTTAGATAAAAGTCCTGCAAATGCAGATGTTATACTTACATTAAATATTGTAAATCGGTTGTTAATATTTATTACTGTTTGTAGTCTAAATTTGCTGCATTGTGATCATATTTTAATTTGGTCATTGTTTGCTCCAAAATTACTTTTCGAGACTGTACATACATTGCTTATATTTGTATTCAGTACATGCTATATGTTCAAATATTGTAAAATACATAAATAACTTAATAAAAATGCATTAAATATCATAAATCTGAATTTATTAAAATTAACTAATCTTAGATGTAGTAATTGTTTTTTTTTTAGTTTGTATAATTACATTAAACATGTAATAAATAAAATTGAAAATTAATGTGGTTAATTTGTTTTTTAAACATAAAAAAAGTTGATCCAAAAATTTTAAAATTAACATTGTTCATTAAACTATTGCATTCATGCATCAGTCTTGTGATCGGGCTGTGTTGTCCATAATTTGTTGAGTGAAATATTAGTTTAAATATTAGTGTTTTACGAGTTGTCCTAGTAATAGAAAAGTTGAATTGAAGTTTACTTAAGATCTTCTAGCAGTTTATACAACTATTAATAACTTTATGCATAAATCATAAGTCAAAAGTTAATCTTCTTTCATTCAAAGGTTTTAAATTTAAAACAAACATGCTAGTTCACTGTTTGAACTTATTGCAGTTTTATATTGCAAATATTTAAAAAATCCGTTTTGGGCAGATTGCAGTGTTTTAGATTGCCCTTTAAGATACGGCGACCAAATAACAGAACCGTATTCTTACCAATGATTTGTATAGCAACAATATACTAGGCACTGACAAATTGACAGCATTTCTCATTACAAATCCTAATAATTTGCGGCTTTTGTTGCATATTTTTTATGTATGGCCATTAAAACTAAGTTTGTTGTCTAGTAGTGATCCAAGATCTGTTATTTCTTCTACAATTTCTAGGTCAGTGTTATTTATGTTGTACGTGTTATTGACTGAGTTTGCTAAGACGTTAATGAATATTTACATAAAGTAAATGTTTATTAAATCGTTAGTATTAACAAAATAGATTGGACTATCAGAAACAAATCAAGCAATTAAAACAATAAAAAAAATCAGTTAAAGAAAAAAACTTTTATAATAAAATAATTAATTAAATCTAGTGTAAATTACATTTACTATTTTATTAAAAAATTGATACACTTAAAATAAAATCAAATTATTATCAATACAATTAATCGTCAGGTTTATCTGGTGGTGGACCGCACGGTTGAAGCATCTTTTCCATCAAATTAAATTTGACTCTAGCTTTGGCTTCGTTTTCAGCAATTGCAAAATAATTCAATAAATCAGGATGTCCCAAATAACTAGAGCAACTGTCCCTGTGTTGGTTTACAAGCCATTCATATTTGATTGTGTCTGCATGACCTGTTCCAATGTATTTCGACTGCAAATGTTCCAATTGACTGTGGATATTGTATCTATCCCCCATTATTAAGCTGAAATGATACTTTAGTTTTAATTTAGGTATTGTTGATTAATTTACCTTTTTATTCCAAATTGTTATTAGGTTATGTTAATGGTTATGTTATACCGCTGACGCTTTATCGATTGTTAATAACGTGAAGTTAGCTTTGATTTGGAAAATTTAATAGGCAACTTTGTAGCTTTTGTATTAACCACAAAAGCTATCAAAGTTGCCTATTAAATTTTCCAAATCAAAAAAAAATTTAATAGGCAACTTTGATAGCTTTTGTGGTTAATACAAAAGCTACAAAGTTGCCTATTAAATTTTCCAAATCAAAGCTAACTTCACGTTATTAACAATCGATAAAGCGTCAGCGGTATAACATAACCATTAACATAACCTAATAACAATTTGGAATAAAAAGGTAAATTAATCAAAATATATGGTACAACAACTTTTGTGTTTTTCCATTTGAGCGATTCATGCACCCGGTGCATTTTTACATTTTTGATTAAAACTAGCAAGTGCGTCTCACACCTGTGTATCGAAGCAATCTGCAACTTTTTGGGAAAAATTGAAATTTTCATAATTTGACCCAACAGCCGAAAAATTTCCGTTATTTACGCGTTTTAAAAGGAATAAAAAAAACTTCCGTTATTACGCGTTTTGAAAAAAATAAAAATATCTTGAAAAAAAGTAAAATTTTCATAATTTGACCCAAAAGTCGAAAAATCTTCCGTTTTCTACGCGTTGAAAGAAATAAAGTAATCTTGAAAAAAAATTAAATTTTTAAATTTTGAAAGAAAATAAGAAATCTTAAAAAAATTGAAATTTTCAATTTTTGACCCAAAAGTCGAAAAATTTCCGTTTTGAAAATTTCAATTTTTTTCAAGATTTCTTTTTTTCTTTCAAATGGCGTAAAAAACGGAAATTTTTCGACTTTTGGGTCAAAATTTGAAAATTTCAATTTTTTTCAAGATTTCTTATTTTTTTTCAAAACGCGTAAAAAACGGAAATTTTTCGACTTTTGGGTCAAAAATTGAAAACTTCAATTTTTTTCAAAATTTCTTATTTTCTTTCAAAACGCGTAAAAAACGGAAATTTTTCGACTTTTGGGTCAAAAATTAAAAATTTCAATTTTTTTCAAGATTTCTTATTTTCTTTCAAAACGTAAAAAACGGAAATTTTTCGACTTTTGGGTCAAAATTTGAAAATTTCAATTTTTTTCAAGATTTCTTTTTTTCTTTCAAATGGCGTAAAAAACGGAAATTTTTCGACTTTTGGGTAAAAATTTGAAAATTTCAATTTTTTTCAAGATTTCTTATTTTCTTTCAAATCGTAAAAAACGGAAATTTTTCGACGTTTGGGTCAAAATTTGAAAATTTCAATTTTTTTCAAGATTTTTTATTTTTTTTCAAAACGCGTAAAAACGGAAATTTTTCGACGTTTGGGTCAAAATTTGAAAATTTCAATTTTTTTCAAGATTTCTTATTTTCTTTCAAAACGTAAAAAACGGAAATTTTTCGACGTTTGGGTCAAAATTTGAAAATTTCAATTTTTTTCAAGATTTCTTATTTTTTTTCAAAACGCGTAAAAAACGGAAATTTTTCGACTTTTGGGTCAAAATTTGAAAATTTCAATTTTTTTCATGATTTCTTATTTTCTTTCAAAACGCGTAAAAACGGAAATTTTTCGACGTTTGGGTCAAAATTTGAAAATTTCAATTTTTTTCAAGATTTCTTATTTTCTTTCAAAACGCGTAAAAAACGGAAATTTTTCGACTTTTGGGTCAAAAATTGAAAATTTCAATTTTTTTCAAGATTTCTTATTTTCATTCAAAACGCGTAAAAAACGGAAATTTTTCGACTTTTGGGTCAAAAATTGAAAAAATCAATTTTTTTCAAGATTTCTTATTTTCTTTCAAAACGTAAAAAACGGAAATTTTTCGACGTTTGAGTCAAAATTTGAAAATTTCAATTTTTTTCAAGATTTCTTATTTTCTTTCAAAACGCGTAAAAAACGGAAATTTTTCGACTTTTGGGTCAAAAATTAAAAATTTCAATTTTTTTCAAGATTTCTTATTTTCTTTCAAAACGTAAAAAACGGAAATTTTTCGACGTTTGGGTCAAAATTTGAAAATTTCAATTTTTTTCAAGATTTCTTATTTTTTTTCAAAACGCGTAAAAAACGGAAATTTTTCGACTTTTGGGTCAAAATTTGAAAATTTCAATTTTTTTCATGATTTCTTATTTTCTTTCAAAACGCGTAAAAACGGAAATTTTTCGACGTTTGGGTCAAAATTTGAAAATTTCAATTTTTTTCAAGATTTCTTATTTTTTTTCAAAACGCGTAAAAAACGGAAATTTTTCGACTTTTGGGTCAAAAATTGAAAATTTCAATTTTTTTCAAGATTTCTTATTTTCTTTCAAAACGCGTAAAAAACGGAAATTTTTCGACTTTTGGGTCAAAAATTGAAAACTTCAATTTTTTTCAAGATTTCTTATTTTCTTTCAAAACGCGTAAAAAACGGAAATTTTTCGACTTTTGGGTCAAAAATTGAAAATTTCAATTTTTTTCAAGATTTCTTATTTTCTTTCAAAACGCGTAAAAAACGGAAATTTTTCGACTTTTGAGTCAAAAATTGAAAATTTCAATTTTTTTCAAGATTTCTTATTTTCTTTCAAAACGCGTAAAAAACGGAAATTTTTCGACTTTTGGGTCAAAAATTGAAAATTTCAATTTTTTTCAAGATTTCTTATTTTCTTTCAAAACGCGTAAAAAACGGAAATTTTTCGACTTTTGGGTCAAAAATTGAAAATTTCAATTTTTTTCAAGATTTCTTATTTTCTTTCAAAACGCGTAAAAAACGGAAATTTTTCGACTTTTGGGTCAAAAATTGAAAACTTCAATTTTTTTCAAGATTTCATATTTTCTTTCAAAACGCGTAAAAAACGGAAATTTTTCGACTTTTGGGTCAAAAATTGAAAATTTCAATTTTTTTCAAGATTTCTTATTTTCTTTCAAAACGCGTAAAAAACGGAAATTTTTCGACTTTTGGATCAAAAATTGAAAACTTCAATTTTTTTCAAGATTTCTTATTTTCTTTCAAAACGCGTAAAAAACGGAAATTTTTCGACTTTTGGGTCAAAAATTGAAAATTTCAATTTTTTTCAAGATTTCTTATTTTCTTTCAAAACGCGTAAAAAACGGAAATTTTTCTACTTTTGAGTCAAAAATTGAAAATTTCAATTTTTTTCAAGATTTCTTTTTCTTTCAAAACGCGTAAAAAACGGAAATTTTTCGACTTTTGGGTCAAAAATTGAAAAAATCAATTTTTTTCAAGATTTCTTATTTTCTTTCAAAACGTAAAAAACGGAAATTTTTCGACGTTTGGGTCAAAATTTGAAAATTTCAATTTTTTTCAAGATTTCTTATTTTCTTTCAAAACCCGTAAAAATCGGAAATTTTTCGACTTTTGGGTCAAAAATTGAAAATTTCAATTTTTTCCAAGATTTCTTATTTTCTTTCAAAACGTAAAAAACGGAAATTTTTCGACGTTTGGGTCAAAATTTGAAAATTTCAATTTTTTTCAAGATTTCTTATTTTCTTTCAAAACGCGACTTTTGGGTCAAAAATTGAAAATTTCAATTTTTGTCAAGATTTCTTATTTTCTTTCAAAACGCGTAAAAAACGGAAATTTTTCGACTTTTGGGTCAAAAATTGAAAATTTCAATTTTTTTCAAGGTTTCTTATTTTCTTTCAAAACGCGTAAAAAACGGAAATTTTTCGACTTTTGGGTCAAAAATTAAAAATTTCAATTTTTTTCAAGATTTCTTATTTTCTTTCAAAACGTAAAAAACGGAATTTTTTCGACGTTTGGGTCAAAATTTGAAAATTTCAATTTTTTTCAAGATTTCTTATTTTCTTTCAAACGTGTAAAAAACGGAAATTTTTCGACTTTTGGGTAAAAATTTGAAAATTTCAATTTTTTTCAAGATTTCTTATTTTCTTTCAAAACGCGTAAAAAACAAAAATTTTTCGACTTTTGGGTCAAAAATTGAAAATTTCAATTTTTTTCAAGGTTTCTTATTTTCTTTCAAAACGCGTAAAAAACGGAAATTTTTCGACTTTTGGGTCAAAAATTGAAAATTTCAATTTTTTTCAAGATTTCTTATTTTCATTCAAAACGCGTAAAAAACGGAAATTTTTCGACTTTTGGGTCAAAAATTGAAAAAATCAATTTTTTTCAAGATTTCTTATTTTCTTTCAAAACGTAAAAAACGGAAATTTTTCGACGTTTGGGTCAAAATTTGAAAATTTCAATTTTTTTCAAGATTTCTTATTTTCTTTCAAAACCCGTAAAAATCGGAAATTTTTCGACTTTTGGGTCAAAAATTGAAAATTTCAATTTTTTCCAAGATTTCTTATTTTCTTTCAAAACGTAAAAAACGGAAATTTTTCGACGTTTGGGTCAAAATTTGAAAATTTCAATTTTTTTCAAGATTTCTTATTTTCTTTCAAAACGCGACTTTTGGGTCAAAAATTGAAAATTTCAATTTTTGTCAAGATTTCTTATTTTCTTTCAAAACGCGTAAAAAACGGAAATTTTTCGACTTTTGGGTCAAAAATTGAAAATTTCAATTTTTTTCAAGGTTTCTTATTTTCTTTCAAAACGCGTAAAAAACGGAAATTTTTCGACTTTTGGGTCAAAAATTAAAAATTTCAATTTTTTTCAAGATTTCTTATTTTCTTTCAAAACGTAAAAAACGGAAATTTTTCGACGTTTGGGTCAAAATTTGAAAATTTCAATTTTTTTCAAGATTTCTTATTTTCTTTCAAACGTGTAAAAAACGGAAATTTTTCGACTTTTGGGTAAAAATTTGAAAATTTCAATTTTTTTCAAGATTTCTTATTTTCTTTCAAAACGCGTAAAAAACAAAAATTTTTCGACTTTTGGGTCAAAAATTGAAAATTTCAATTTTTTTCAAGGTTTCTTATTTTCTTTCAAAACGCGTAAAAAACGGAAATTTTTCGACTTTTGGGTCAAAAATTGAAAATTTCAATTTTTTTCAAGATTTCTTATTTTCATTCAAAACGCGTAAAAAACGGAAATTTTTCGACTTTTGGGTCAAAAATTGAAAAAATCAATTTTTTTCAAGATTTCTTATTTTCTTTCAAAACGTAAAAAACGGAAATTTTTCGACGTTTGGGTCAAAATTTGAAAATTTCAATTTTTTTCAAGATTTCTTATTTTCTTTCAAAACCCGTAAAAATCGGAAATTTTTCGACTTTTGGGTCAAAAATTGAAAATTTCAATTTTTTCCAAGATTTCTTATTTTCTTTCAAAACGTAAAAAACGGAAATTTTTCGACGTTTGGGTCAAAATTTGAAAATTTCAATTTTTTTCAAGATTTCTTATTTTCTTTCAAAACGCGACTTTTGGGTCAAAAATTGAAAATTTCAATTTTTGTCAAGATTTCTTATTTTCTTTCAAAACGCGTAAAAAACGGAAATTTTTCGACTTTTGGGTCAAAAATTGAAAATTTCAATTTTTTTCAAGGTTTCTTATTTTCTTTCAAAACGCGTAAAAAACGGAAATTTTTCGACTTTTGGGTCAAAAATTGAAAATTTCAATTTTTTTCAAGATTTCTTATTTTCTTTGAAAACGTAAAAAACGGAAATTTTTTGACGTTTGGGTCAAAATTTGAAAATTTCAATTTTTTTCAAGATTTCTTATTTTTTTTCAAAACGCGTAAAAACGGAAATTTTTCGACTTTTGGGTCAAAATTTGAAAATTTCAATTTTTTTCATGATTTCTTATTTTCTTTCAAAACGCGTAAAAACGGAAATTTTTCGACGTTTGGGTCAAAATTTGAAAACTTCAATTTTTTCAAGATTTCTTATTTTTTTTCAAACGTGTAAAAAACGGAAATTTTTCGACTTTTGGGTCAAAAATTGAAAATTTCAATTTTTTTCAAGATTTCTTATTTTCTTTGAAAACGTAAAAAACGGAAATTTTTTGACGTTTGGGTCAAAATTTGAAAATTTCAATTTTTTTCAAGATTTCTTATTTTCTTTCAAACGTGTAAAAAACGGAAATTTTTCGACTTTTGGGTAAAAATTTGAAAATTTCAATTTTTTTCAAGATTTCTTATTTTCTTTCAAAACGCGTAAAAAACAAAAATTTTTCGACTTTTGGGTCAAAAATTGAAAATTTCAATTTTTTTCAAGGTTTCTTATTTTCTTTCAAAACGCGTAAAAAACGGAAATTTTTCGACTTTTGGGTCAAAAATTGAAAATTTCAATTTTTTTCAAGATTTCTTATTTTCTTTGAAAACGTAAAAAACGGAAATTTTTTGACGTTTGGGTCAAAATTTGAAAATTTCAATTTTTTTCAAGATTTCTTATTTTTTTTCAAAACGCGTAAAAACGGAAATTTTTCGACTTTTGGGTCAAAATTTGAAAATTTCAATTTTTTTCATGATTTCTTATTTTCTTTCAAAACGCGTAAAAACGGAAATTTTTCGACGTTTGGGTCAAAATTTGAAAACTTCAATTTTTTCAAGATTTCTTATTTTTTTTCAAACGTGTAAAAAACGGAAATTTTTCGACTTTTGGGTCAAAATTTGAAAATTTCAATTTTTTTCAAGATTTCTTATTTTCTTTCAAAACGCGTAAAAAACGGAAATTTTTCGACTTTTGGGTCAAAAATTTAAAATTTCAATTTTTTTCAAGATTTCTTATTTTCTTTCAAAACGCGTAAAAAACGGAAATTTTTCGACTTTTGGGTCAAAAATTGAAAACTTCAATTTTTTTCAAGATTTCTTATTTTCTTTCAAAACGCGTAAAAAACGGAAATTTTTCGACTTTTGGGTCAAAAATTAAAAATTTCAATTTTTTTCAAGATTTCTTATTTTCTTTCAAAACGTAAAAAACGGTAATTTTTCGACGTTTGGGTCAAAATTTGAAAATTTCAATTTTTTTCAAGATTTCTTATTTTCTTTCAAACGTGTAAAAAACGGAAATTTTTCGACTTTTGGGTAAAAATTTGAAAATTTCAATTTTTTTCAAGATTTCTTATTTTCTTTCAAAACGCGTAAAAAACGGAAATTTTTCGACTTATGGGTCAAAATTTGAAAATTTTAATTTTTTTCAAGATTTTTTATTTTCTTTCAAAACGCGTAAAAAACGGAAATTTTTCGACTTTTGGGTCAAAAATTGAAAATTTCAATTTTTTTCAAGATTTCTTATTTTCTTTCAAATCGTAAAAAACGGAAATTTTTCGACGTTTGGGTCAAAAATTGAAAATTTCAATTTTTTTCAAGATTTCTTATTTTCTTTCAAAACGCGTAAAAAACGGAAATTTTTCGACTTTTGGGTCAAAAATTGAAAATTTCAATTTTTTTCAAGATTTCTTATTTTCTTTGAAAACGTAAAAAACGGAAATTTTTTGACGTTTGGGTCAAAATTTGAAAATTTCAATTTTTTTCAAGATTTCTTATTTTTTTTCAAAACGCGTAAAAACGGAAATTTTTCGACTTTTGGGTCAAAATTTGAAAATTTCAATTTTTTTCATGATTTCTTATTTTCTTTCAAAACGCGTAAAAACGGAAATTTTTCGACGTTTGGGTCAAAATTTGAAAATTTCAATTTTTTCAAGATTTCTTATTTTCTTTCAAACGTGTAAAAAACGGAAATTTTTCGACTTTTGGGTCAAAAATTGAAAATTTCAATTTTTTTCAAGATTTCTTATTTTCTTTCAAAACGCGTAAAAAACGGAAATTTTTCGACTTTTGGGTCAAAAATTGAAAACTTCAATTTTTTTCAAGATTTCTTATTTTCTTTCAAAACGCGTAAAAACCGGAAATTTTTCGACTTTTGGGTCAAAAATTAAAAATTTCAATTTTTTTCAAGGTTTCTTATTTTCTTTCAAAACGCGTAAAAAACGGAAATTTTTCGACTTTTGGGTCAAAAATTGAAAAAATCAATTTTTTTCAAGATTTCTTATTTTCTTTCAAAACGTAAAAAACGGAAATTTTTCGACGTTTGGGTCAAAATTTGAAAATTTCACTTTTTTTCAAGATTTCTTATTTTCTTTCAAAACGCGTAAAAAACGGAAATTTTTCGACTTTTGGGTCAAAAATTGAAAATTTCAATGTTTTTCAAGATTTCTTATTTTCTTTCAAAACGCGTAAAAAACGGAAATTTTTCGACTTTTGGGTCAAAAATTAAAAATTTCAATTTTTTTCAAGATTTCTTATTTTCTTTCAAAACGTAAAAAACGGAAATTTTTCGACGTTTGGGTCAAAATTTGAAAATTTCAATTTTTTTCAAGATTTCTTATTTTTTTTCAAAACGCGTAAAAAACGGAAATTTTTCGACTTTTGGGTCAAAATTTGAAAATTTCAATTTTTTTCATGATTTCTTATTTTCTTTCAAAACGCGTAAAAACGGAAATTTTTCGACGTTTGGGTCAAAATTTGAAAATTTCAATTTTTTTCAAGATTTCTTATTTTCTTTCAAAACGCGTAAAAAACGGAAATTTTTCGACTTTTGGGTCAAAAATTGAAAATTTCAATTTTTTTCAAGATTTCTTATTTTCTTTCAAAACGCGTAAAAAACTGAAATTTTTCGACTTTTGGGTCAAAAATTGAAAACTTCAATTTTTTTCAAGATTTCTTATTTTCTTTCAAAACGCGACTTTTGGGTCAAAAATTGAAAATTTCAATTTTTGTCAAGATTTCTTATTTTCTTTCAAAACGCGTAAAAAACGGAAATTTTTCGACTTTTGGGTCAAAAATTGAAAATTTCAATTTTTTTCAAGGTTTCTTATTTTCTTTCAAAACGCGTAAAAAACGGAAATTTTTCGACTTTTGGGTCAAAAATTAAAAATTTCAATTTTTTTCAAGATTTCTTATTTTCTTTCAAAACGTAAAAAACGGAAATTTTTCGACGTTTGGGTCAAAATTTGAAAATTTCAATTTTTTTCAAGATTTCTTATTTTCTTTCAAACGTGTAAAAAACGGAAATTTTTCGACTTTTGGGTAAAAATTTGAAAATTTCAATTTTTTTCAAGATTTCTTATTTTCTTTCAAAACGCGTAAAAAACAAAAATTTTTCGACTTTTGGGTCAAAAATTGAAAATTTCAATTTTTTTCAAGGTTTCTTATTTTCTTTCAAAACGCGTAAAAAACGGAAATTTTTCGACTTTTGGGTCAAAAATTGAAAATTTCAATTTTTTTCAAGATTTCTTATTTTCATTCAAAACGCGTAAAAAACGGAAATTTTTCGACTTTTGGGTCAAAAATTGAAAAAATCAATTTTTTTCAAGATTTCTTATTTTCTTTCAAAACGTAAAAAACGGAAATTTTTCGACGTTTGGGTCAAAATTTGAAAATTTCAATTTTTTTCAAGATTTCTTATTTTCTTTCAAAACCCGTAAAAATCGGAAATTTTTCGACTTTTGGGTCAAAAATTGAAAATTTCAATTTTTTCCAAGATTTCTTATTTTCTTTCAAAACGTAAAAAACGGAAATTTTTCGACGTTTGGGTCAAAATTTGAAAATTTCAATTTTTTTCAAGATTTCTTATTTTCTTTCAAAACGCGACTTTTGGGTCAAAAATTGAAAATTTCAATTTTTGTCAAGATTTCTTATTTTCTTTCAAAACGCGTAAAAAACGGAAATTTTTCGACTTTTGGGTCAAAAATTGAAAATTTCAATTTTTTTCAAGGTTTCTTATTTTCTTTCAAAACGCGTAAAAAACGGAAATTTTTCGACTTTTGGGTCAAAAATTAAAAATTTCAATTTTTTTCAAGATTTCTTATTTTCTTTCAAAACGTAAAAAACGGAAATTTTTCGACGTTTGGGTCAAAATTTGAAAATTTCAATTTTTTTCAAGATTTCTTATTTTCTTTCAAACGTGTAAAAAACGGAAATTTTTCGACTTTTGGGTAAAAATTTGAAAATTTCAATTTTTTTCAAGATTTCTTATTTTCTTTCAAAACGCGTAAAAAACAAAAATTTTTCGACTTTTGGGTCAAAAATTGAAAATTTCAATTTTTTTCAAGGTTTCTTATTTTCTTTCAAAACGCGTAAAAAACGGAAATTTTTCGACTTTTGGGTCAAAAATTGAAAATTTCAATTTTTTTCAAGATTTCTTATTTTCATTCAAAACGCGTAAAAAACGGAAATTTTTCGACTTTTGGGTCAAAAATTGAAAAAATCAATTTTTTTCAAGATTTCTTATTTTCTTTCAAAACGTAAAAAACGGAAATTTTTCGACGTTTGGGTCAAAATTTGAAAATTTCAATTTTTTTCAAGATTTCTTATTTTCTTTCAAAACGCGACTTTTGGGTCAAAAATTGAAAATTTCAATTTTTTTCAAGATTTCTTATTTTCTTTCAAAACGCGTAAAAAACGGAAATTTTTCGACTTTTGGGTCAAAAATTGAAAAAATCAATTTTTTTCAAGATTTCTTATTTTCTTTCAAAACGTAAAAAACGGAAATTTTTCGACGTTTGGGTCAAAATTTGAAAATTTCAATTTTTTTCAAGATTTTTTATTTTCTTTCAAAACGCGTAAAAAACGGAAATTTTTCGACTTTTGGGTCAAAAATTGAAAATTTCAATTTTTTTCAAGATTTCTTATTTTCTTTCAAAACGTAAAAAACGGAAATTTTTCGACGTTTGGGTCAAAAATTTGAAAATTTCAATTTTTTTCAAGATTTCTTATTTTCTTTCAAACGTGTAAAAAACGGAAATTTTTCGACTTTTGGGTAAAAATTTGAAAATTTCAATTTTTTTCAAGATTTCTTATTTTCTTTCAAAACGCGTAAAAAACAAAAATTTTTCGACTTTTGGGTCAAAAATTGAAAATTTCAATTTTTTTCAAGGTTTCTTATTTTCTTTCAAAACGCGTAAAAAACGGAAATTTTTCGACTTTTGGGTCAAAAATTGAAAATTTCAATTTTTTTCAAGATTTCTTATTTTCTTTGAAAACGTAAAAAACGGAAATTTTTTGACGTTTGGGTCAAAATTTGAAAATTTCAATTTTTTTCAAGATTTCTTATTTTTTTCAAAACGCGTAAAAACGGAAATTTTTCGACTTTTGGGTCAAAATTTGAAAATTTCAATTTTTTTCATGATTTCTTATTTTCTTTCAAAACGCGTAAAAACGGAAATTTTTCGACGTTTGGGTCAAAATTTGAAAACTTCAATTTTTTCAAGATTTCTTATTTTTTTCAAACGTGTAAAAAACGGAAATTTTTTCGACTTTTGGGTCAAAATTTGAAAATTTCAATTTTTTCAAGATTTCTTATTTTCTTTCAAAACGCGTAAAAAACGGAAATTTTTCGACTTTTTGGGTCAAAAATTTAAAATTTCAATTTTTTTCAAGATTTCTTATTTTCTTTCAAAACGCGTAAAAAACGGAAATTTTTCGACTTTTGGGTCAAAAATTGAAAACTTCAATTTTTTTCAAGATTTCTTATTTTCTTTCAAAACGCGTAAAAAACGGAAATTTTTCGACTTTTGGGTCAAAAATTAAAAATTTCAATTTTTTTCAAGATTTCTTATTTTCTTTCAAAACGTAAAAAACGGAAATTTTTCGACGTTTGGGTCAAAATTTGAAAATTTCAATTTTTTTCAAGATTTCTTATTTTCTTTCAAACGTGTAAAAAACGGAAATTTTTCGACTTTTGGGTAAAAATTTGAAAATTTCAATTTTTTTCAAGATTTCTTATTTTCTTTCAAAACGCGTAAAAAACGGAAATTTTTCGACTTATGGGTCAAAATTTGAAAATTTTAATTTTTTTCAAGATTTTTTATTTTCTTTCAAAACGCGTAAAAAACGGAAATTTTTCGACTTTTGGGTCAAAAATTGAAAATTTCAATTTTTTTCAAGATTTCTTATTTTCTTTCAAATCGTAAAAAACGGAAATTTTTCGACGTTTGGGTCAAAAATTGAAAATTTCAATTTTTTTCAAGATTTCTTATTTTCTTTCAAAACGCGTAAAAAACGGAAATTTTTCGACTTTTGGGTCAAAAATTGAAAATTTCAATTTTTTTCAAGATTTCTTATTTTCTTTGAAAACGTAAAAAACGGAAATTTTTTGACGTTTGGGTCAAAATTTGAAAATTTCAATTTTTTTCAAGATTTCTTATTTTTTTTCAAAACGCGTAAAAACGGAAATTTTTCGACTTTTGGGTCAAAATTTGAAAATTTCAATTTTTTTCATGATTTCTTATTTTCTTTCAAAACGCGTAAAAACGGAAATTTTTCGACGTTTGGGTCAAAATTTGAAAATTTCAATTTTTTCAAGATTTCTTATTTTCTTTCAAACGTGTAAAAAACGGAAATTTTTCGACTTTTGGGTCAAAAATTGAAAATTTCAATTTTTTTCAAGATTTCTTATTTTCTTTCAAAACGCGTAAAAAACGGAAATTTTTCGACTTTTGGGTCAAAAATTGAAAACTTCAATTTTTTTCAAGATTTCTTATTTTCTTTCAAAACGCGTAAAAACCGGAAATTTTTCGACTTTTGGGTCAAAAATTAAAAATTTCAATTTTTTTCAAGGTTTCTTATTTTCTTTCAAAACGCGTAAAAAACGGAAATTTTTCGACTTTTGGGTCAAAAATTGAAAAAATCAATTTTTTTCAAGATTTCTTATTTTCTTTCAAAACGTAAAAAACGGAAATTTTTCGACGTTTGGGTCAAAATTTGAAAATTTCAATTTTTTTCAAGATTTCTTATTTTCTTTCAAAACGCGTAAAAAACGGAAATTTTTCGACTTTTGGGTCAAAAATTGAAAATTTCAATGTTTTTCAAGATTTCTTATTTTCTTTCAAAACGCGTAAAAAACGGAAATTTTTCGACTTTTGGGTCAAAAATTAAAAATTTCAATTTTTTTCAAGATTTCTTATTTTCTTTCAAAACGTAAAAAACGGAAATTTTTCGACGTTTGGGTCAAAATTTGAAAATTTCAATTTTTTTCAAGATTTCTTATTTTTTTCAAAACGCGTAAAAAACGGAAATTTTTCGACTTTTGGGTCAAAATTTGAAAATTTCAATTTTTTTCATGATTTCTTATTTTCTTTCAAAACGCGTAAAAACGGAAATTTTTCGACGTTTGGGTCAAAATTTGAAAATTTCAATTTTTTTCAAGATTTCTTATTTTCTTTCAAAACGCGTAAAAAACGGAAATTTTTCGACTTTTGGGTCAAAAATTGAAAATTTCAATTTTTTTCAAGATTTCTTATTTTCTTTCAAAACGCGTAAAAAACTGAAATTTTTCGACTTTTGGGTCAAAAATTGAAAACTTCAATTTTTTTCAAGATTTCTTATTTTCTTTCAAAACGCGTAAAAAACGGAAATTTTTCGACTTATGGGTCAAAATTTGAAAATTTTAATTTTTTTCAAGATTTTTTATTTTCTTTCAAAACGCGTAAAAAACGGAAATTTTTCGACTTTTGGGTCAAAAATTGAAAATTTCAATTTTTTTCAAGATTTCTTATTTTCTTTCAAAACGCGTAAAAACGGAAATTTTTGGGTCAAAAATTAAAAAATTTCAATTTTTTTCAAGATTTCTTATTTTCTTTCAAAACGTAAAAAACGGAAATTTTTCGACGTTTGGGTCAAAATTTGAAAATTTCAATTTTTTTCAAGATTTCTTATTTTTTTTCAAAACGCGTAAAAAACGGAAATTTTTCGACTTTTGGGTCAAAATTTGAAAATTTCAATTTTTTTCATGATTTCTTATTTTCTTTCAAAACGCGTAAAAACGGAAATTTTTGGGTCAAAAATTAAAAATTTCAATTTTTTTCAAGATTTCTTATTTTCTTTCAAAACGTAAAAAACGGAAATTTTTCGACGTTTGGGTCAAAATTTGAAAATTTCAATTTTTTTCAAGATTTCTTATTTTTTTTCAAAACGCGTAAAAAACGGAAATTTTTCGACTTTTGGGTCAAAATTTGAAAATTTCAATTTTTTTCATGATTTCTTATTTTCTTTCAAAACGCGTAAAAAACGGAAATTTTTCGACTTTTGGGTCAAAAATTGAAAATTTCAATTTTTTTCAAGATTTCTTATTTTCTTTCAAAACGCGTAAAAAACGGAAATTTTTCGACTTTTGGGTCAAAAATTGAAAATTTTAATTTTTTTCAAGATTTTTTATTTTCTTTCAAATCGTAAAAAACGGAAATTTTTCGACGTTTGGGTCAAAAATTGAAAATTTCAATTTTTTTCAAGATTTCTTATTTTCTTTCAAAACGCGTAAAAAACGGAAATTTTTCGACTTTTGGGTCAAAAATTGAAAATTTCAATTTTTTTCAAGATTTCTTATTTTCTTTGAAAACGTAAAAAACGGAAATTTTTTGACGTTTGGGTCAAAATTTGAAAATTTTAATTTTTTTCAAGATTTCTTATTTTCTTTCAAACGTGTAAAAAACGGAAATTTTTCGACTTTTGGGTCAAAAATTGAAAATTTCAATGTTTTTCAAGATTTCTTATTTTCTTTCAAAACGCGTAAAAAACGGAAATTTTTCGACTTTTGGGTCAAAAATTAAAAATTTCAATTTTTTTCAAGATTTCTTATTTCTTTCAAAACGCGTAAAAAACGGAAATTTTTCGACTTTTGGGTCAAAAATTGAAAATTTCAATTTTTTTCAAGATTTCTTATTTTCTTTCAAAACGCGTAAAAAACGGAAAGTTTTCGACTTTTGGGTCAAAAATTAAAAATTTCAATTTTTTTCAAGATTTCTTATTTTCTTTCAAAACGTAAAAAACGGAAATTTTTCGACGTTTGGGTCAAAATTTGAAAATTTCAATTTTTTTCAAGATTTCTTATTTTCTTTCAAACGTGTAAAAAACGGAAATTTTTCGACTTTTGGGTCAAAAATTGAAAATTTCAATGTTTTTCAAGATTTCTTATTTTCTTTCAAAACGCGTAAAAACGGAAATTTTTCGACTTTTGGGTCAAAAATTAAAAATTTCAATTTTTTTCAAGATTTCTTATTTTCTTTCAAAACGTAAAAAACGGAAATTTTTCGACGTTTGGGTCAAAATTTGAAAATTTCAATTTTTTTCAAGATTTCTTATTTTTTTTCAAAACGCGTAAAAAACGGAAATTTTTCGACTTTTGGGTCAAAATTTGAAAATTTCAATTTTTTTCATGATTTCTTATTTTCTTTCAAAACGCGTAAAAAACGGAAATTTTTCGACTTTTGGGTCAAAAATTGAAAATTTCAATTTTTTTCAAGATTTCTTATTTTCTTTCAAAACGCGTAAAAAACGGAAATTTTTCGACTTTTGGGTCAAAAATTGAAAATTTTAATTTTTTTCAAGATTTTTTATTTTCTTTCAAATCGTAAAAAACGGAAATTTTTCGACGTTTGGGTCAAAAATTGAAAATTTCAATTTTTTTCAAGATTTCTTATTTTCTTTCAAAACGCGTAAAAAACGGAAATTTTTCGACTTTTGGGTCAAAAATTGAAAATTTCAATTTTTTTCAAGATTTCTTATTTTTTTTGAAA